>WSXT02188091.1:0-20195 GCA_011762715.2 Neuroterus valhalla | reverse complement strand
GCAGTAATCCGCCATATTCGCATCGCTCAAGAGGCGGCGAAAGTCGAATTTTCGTTGCACGTGTTATGAAAAAGATTATTATATCTTAGGCGGTCTTATTGCTGGGAAAAGTTTTATTGACAATATTTCACTTGGTATTCCAAAGTAAAGCAAACTAAAGATTTGTGTACTGTGTCAGTGTGATTAACAATTTTCATATTGCATAATAGCCGAGGTTCACGACACATAAACTGAGAAAAATTAATTATTTCGTATTTTATCTTCGATACTGAAATATAGGGTAGCAATCTAAAGATGTTAAAGTTTAATCGATAATTAGCGTATCTTTGATGCAGATTGAAGTAAAAATGCAGTCTAAAGTTAGTAGTTATTTTTCATTTTATTTTTTTTCTAAACTCAAGATTTATTTTGCCAACAGCCCTGAATTTTTTGGATCTATCCTTACGGAGAACATTTTCGTTGTATTTCAGATGAAATCAGATAAAAAAAAATATAGATATGATTATAAAATATGATACAAAAGAATAAAAAATTAAAGGTATTCTGAGCTATAAAAAATTCCAGTTCACAATTCTATGTAATAAATGTAGATTATTTACGATGAAATTGTAAATGCCACAAATAATATATTAGACAGAGATAATTGTAAAAAAGTGGATTTTAGTACTTCAGATACTTTATTCTACCTCTTGCCAGTCTTATGTGTGAGTGTATACGACCTTCCGTTCTAATTACAAGTAACACGAAAGTATTAAGCGTCAGTGTTCGGAAATCTTGACACATTTCTATTAAATAAATTCGTGTCACAGAAGGCTTTTAGGAGATAATTGAGGTCAGATAATGACGAGACTTACGATTAATCTGGATCGATCATTTAGCATCTAAATATATCTCAACGCGTAGATCAGCCTAGAAATGATACAAACACATTGTAAGTCATAGTATGTATCTGGTGAGATGAACTCATGTTGTCTGAATGATGAATGAAGGTGATCACTCAAGCAGCCTTGAGGGTCGAGTAAGCGAGAGAAATGTTGCCTTACCCACATCCATACATATGGTTAACCATCCATCTTCAATCCGATTATAAATCAGTCAAACACTATCATTTTTCTACTGAATGTGTAATTGTTAAAGAAGTCACCAAAATACAATGCATGCACTCATTTAATTTGAGTGTCCAATAGGGTGGTCCAAAAATGCATTAGGAATTTTTTTTTCGAATTTTTATGCGAAACGCCCGGAAATTTGTTCGAATCCAAAAAAAAAAAACGCATTTTTTTGGGAAAAAAATAATATTCAGAGGTGGCGCAATCCCCATGAAGTTTGACACGTATTTCCCATAAGAAAAAAGACGTTTTTGTAAATTTTATTCAGAATTCTCAATATTAGGTGAATCGACTTCAAAATTCACCACTTATCTTCACAATTATTCACAGGATGCGAATAAAATATTACCTTTCAAATATCACCACAATTAGTCTGTTTTATAGGATCCCAAAAAACCCTCATAAGTAAAAAAATGAGTTTTTCGAGTTTTTGGCGCTAATTACGATTTTTTTGCTTTTTTAACACAGATTGTTTCAAATACATGAAATACTACTTTATACTGATAATAAAATATTTATTTCAATTGTTTAAACAATTTATTATTGTTATTAGCAACTTTCTCTTAGAAAAAGGTTAGAAAGTTTTTTCTGAATTTTTAAACTTATTTTCAACGTTTCAGTTAAAGCGAGAAAATAATCAATTGAAGTTAACAATAGTACATTGTGCTACGAGTGGAGAAAATGGTCGATTGTGAATGAGCATTTGTTTGACGCGCGAGCGTAGCGAGCGCGGTAAGAATGCAAGTTGAGAAAAGTACTTTTCTCAACGCTCACGTGATCACTTTTCCACACTAGTGGGTTTTTGCCTACTTTTCTCAACGCTCACGTCATCAATCGAGAAACCGATCGCTTTCGTCACTATTTTCAGTTGAATAAAGTGATACTTTCGACGTGGGTATCAAACAAAAATACTTGTTTAAACAATTTGTTATTAATTATAACATAATTCTTTCAGGATAATGCTACAAAGTTGCGTTTTTTTCTGAAATTTTCAACTTTTTGTCCACTTTTCACTTAAAGTAAGTAATTATTTAATTTAATCTATCAAAAATAATTGTTTGAACAAATTGTAAATGTCTATAGCTATCTTCTTCTTGATTACTACTACATAGTTGCGACTTTTTCTGAAATGTTTAACTTTGTTTACCTTTTTAGTTGTGAACAAATAATAAATAAACATTCGAGAGAATCATATTTTAAAAAGTATTGTATTGTTTTGAGTAAATTATTTTTGTTCTTTTCCCAGTGTTAAGATAAAATGAATAAAAACAAAAAAGCTGAATTCATTCACTGAAATTTGAATTTTGAATTTTTAAGAAAGTAGTTCAACTTCAACGAAAGAGTTGAATTTTCGACCGAAAAATATAAATTTATAATCAAAAATATAATGGTTGATATTTCAAATAACGAAATTTTATTCAAAATAAAAAACAATCTAATTTAACCAACAGTTAGATCATTTCAATCTAATTCTAGTAAGTAATTATTTGATTTATTTTAGCAAAAATAATTGTTCAAATAAATTCTAAATGTTTATAGCTATATTCTTCTAGATCAATTCTACATAGTTGCGTTTTTTTCCTGGATTTTTTAATTTTTTGTCCACTTTGTACTTGAAGTGAGTCAATATTTAATTTAATTTAACAAAACTGATTGTTGACACAAATTATTATTATTTATGGCTTTCTCCTCTTATATTAGGGCTAAAAAGTTGCGATTTTTTCTGGAATGTTTAACTTTGTTTACTTTTTAGTTGTGAACAAATAATAAATAAACATTCGGGAGAATCATAGTTTTAAAAGTATTGTATTGTTTTAAGTAAATTATTTTTGTTTTATTCTCAATCTTAAAAAAATGAATTAAAACAAAAAAGCTGAATTCATTCACTGAAATTTGAATTTCGAATTTTCTACTAAAAGTATGGATCTCCAACGCAAAAGATTGAATTTTTAAGAAAGTAGTTCCACTTTCAATCGAAGGGTTGAATTTTCGACACAAAAATATAAATTTTTAATCAGAAATATAATGGTTGATATTCCAAAAAACCAAATTTTATCCAGAATAAAAAACAATCTAATTTAACCAACAATTAGATCATTTCAATCTAATTCTAGTACGTAATTATTTTATTTGTCTAAGCCAAAATAATTTTTTTAAATAAATTCTAAATGTTTATAGATATATTCTTCTAGATTACTACTACATAGTTGCGTTTTTTTCCTGGAATTTTGAACTTTTTGCCCACTTTGTACTTCAAGTGAGTCAATATTTAATTTAACAAAACTAATTGTTTAAAGAAATTATAACTGTTTATGGCTTTCTTCTCTTAGCTCAGTGCTAAAAAATTGCGACTTTTTTTTGGAATGTTTAACTTTGTTTACCTTTTTAGTTGTGAACAAATAATAAATAAACATTAGAGAGAATGATATTGTAAATAGTATTGTATTGTTTTAAGTATTTTTTTTTGTTCGCAAAAATTGAATTTCTAAGAAAGTAGTTCAACTTTCAATCGAAGAGTTGAATTTTCGACCCAAAAATATAAATTTTTTAACAAAAATGCAATGTTTGATAATAATCTTCGGGGGAGTTGTATTGACCCTCGATGATGAAATTCGTAAATAAATTGTTGTTCGTTGTTGGCTTTAGGGCCAGGTATAATTGAATACAAATTAAATTGTTTTAAACGTTTCGGAACATAATGGTGGCCCTTTTCAGTGGATTTTTATTAAATCTATAATGGGGCACATAAATTAAAAAAAAATTATTTTGAATAAAAAACAATCTGATTTAACCAACAATTAAATCAATCAAATACAATTGAATCTAATTGGATTTTATTCAAATTCCATTCAGTACAAAGTTAAACATTTCAGAAAAAACCACAACCTTCTAGCATTAATCTAAGAGAAAATGGTTACAAACAATAATAAATTATTTAAATAAGCATGTTTGTTAACTCGCATTAATTATCACCTCACTAAGTGAAAAGTGGACATAAAGCATAAGAGTTCAGAAAAAACCGCAACTATTTAGCACTAATCTAAGAGAAGAAAGTCATGAACAATAATAATTTGTTGAAACAATTATTTCTGTTAAATAAAATAAAATTTCAACAGAGTTCAAGTGAAAAGTGGGTCAAAAGTTGAAAATTTCAGAAAGAACTGCAAGTTCCTTTCATTAGGCAGAGAAGATATTATAGGGATAATAATAAATTGTTGAAACAATTTTTTTACCATGAATTAATTATCACTTTAATCTGATTGAAAACTGATAATAAGCTAACATTTCAGGAAAAAAACTGCAACTACGTAGCATTAATCAATAGGGAGATACCTATAAACATTTACAATTTGTTTAAACAATTATTTTTGCTAAATTAAATAAAATATTTACTTACTTAAAGTGAAAAGTAGAAAAGAGGTTGAAAATTTCAGGAAAAACCGCAATTTCGTAGCATTATTCTAAGAGAATATTGTTATTATTAATAACGAATTGTTCAAACAAATATTTTTGTTAACTTAAATTGATTATGAACTCGCTTTAACTGAACCGTTGGAAATAAGTTGAAAAATTCAGAAAAAACCTTGACTTTCTAACCCTTTTCTATAAGAGAAAATTGCTAAAAACAATACTAAATTGTTTAGGCAATTCGAATAAACATCTAATTATCAGTGTACATTAATATTTCATGTATTTGGAACAATCTGCGTTAAAAAGACAGCAAAAAATTCATAATCAGTTCCAAAAACTCAAAAACCCCATTTTTTCACTTATCGGGGTTTTTGAGACCCTATGAAATAGACTTGTGGGGGTGATATTCGACAAATAATATTTTATTTGCATTCTGTGACTAATTGTGAAGAGAAATGATGAATTTTGAACTCGATTCACCTAATTTTTTTTCTTATGGGAAATACAAGTTAAACTTCATGGGGCATGCGCCACCTCTAATTATTATTTAAAAAAAAAGAATACTTTTCTTTTTTTTTTGTAGATTCGAATAAATTTCCGGTCGTTTTGCATAAAAATTCGAAAAACAAAATTTCTGAACCCTAGTGTCTAATCACTCTAATCTCGCAACTTTGACGATAAGTGATGAAACCAGTTCAAGTTCTGTGACCATGCCTCAAAATGAAGGTAATTATCAAAATAAAATAATCATCCAGTTTTTATTGTAGAAGCGTATTATCGGATACAGTGTAGATGAATAAAAATTCAATTACTCTAATTCAGAGAAGGAATATAAAATAGTTCAATTTGATAACAATAAATTTGTTCAAGTGTCCCGGATTTCGATAGTAGGGATGACTTTCCGCCTCACATATAAATGAGGAGCTGAGGAAACAGTTTCGCTCAGAAAAGGAAAACCAAGAGAAACTTGAGGTTTCCAGACTTTATCGAGATGGTGGATGCCAACCTGGGGTTGAAGCGAGGGCGAGAAGCGAGTGATTTAGTGGGGTGGCTACTCGACGACTGACCGAGATAACCCGGCTGTCCGCGGAACAACCCCATTTGTCGGATGTCTTCCGTACAAAACTGCCCGTGGCCTCTGAACGTGTGTCCTTTTGAATAATGACTCCTCTTCATCAGCTACCGGTTAACAGATACTGGCGGATATAAAGCACATGTTGAAGAGGACACGACTCGACTATCCCCCAAGTCTAAGTCTTTGATAAATGATAATGGAAATGAACACCATCCAGATTCAGTTCAATGCGAAATTGAATTGAATATTTGCCAAATTTTAGACCTCCTTGTCACGACGAAAATTGCATTTAACAGGAGAAGTCACAAAAATTATTTCTGGGCATTTAGGGATGATCAAAACAATCAATCAATTACTACTACCTATTCTTTTAGTATATACAGCTAGAATAGCTATGAAAGGCAGTGATAGCTAGAAATGGATCACTGATTTCAATCAGTATGAGTACAGGGAAAAAATTTGTCGTTTAAAAAATGAAGATCTCTGGGAATTTTAGACGGGTACCAAAATTTTATAAAAATTGAAAGCCTCCTTCTCTGGATGTTTACAAGATATTTGAATACTTAGTGCAAGAAAGAACCGCATATGTCCAGGAAATTTTGATGGAGGAAAAACAATTTCGAGATTCTATTATGTGTAAGACAGGCTGGGAAAAAGTAAAGAGGCAACGGATGTAATTTGCAAAACAGTCTTGGAAAACACAAATACAAACACACAAACCTAAACCTAATTCAACGCTACTACAAACAATGCGATACAGACACGCTGAAGATAGCTGTCAAAATGGTCCTTATATACTAACCAAAAAAATTCTTACCGCTTGTGAGAAACGACCAGTGATGAAATAAAAATTTTTGTTGCCACCAGTCATATTTCATGACTTCAAAGTCGAATATTTTTTTATATGTTTTATCTGAATGTTATACTATAACTGTGTCATTGGATTCTTTTTATTATTTATTTATTTATTTTTATTATCTTTATATTTTATTTTTATTTATTTTATTATTTTTAAGATATCACGAATATTATAAGTGCTGGAAGATTTATAATATAAGTAAGATGAATATTTTTGAAGCTTTGCTTCTTTTGGGAGGGTATACTTATACTCTCTTATACTTATACTCTGAGCAAGGGGACCTAACAGCGAATTACGGGAACACCCCGTCCGCATCACGAAAAGTGCGACAGAAAATGTCTATAACACGGCACCAACGCAGCCCCCCCTTTCTCCCCCTCTCTCTTTTTTTCCTCCTCCCTCCCGTTCTGAAGGCTGGTGTAGTATATGTACAGTAGACTCTGCTACTCTTCCCGTCCTCACCTTTCTCCTCCTTTCGCCGGTCCTCACTCTTGCTGGGGACACGGCGCATAGTTGACGTGCCGCGTGTGTGTATTGACCACAGACATTTGAAATTAAAATCTTCAATTGCGATCAACTTTATACTTCCTGCTACAATATTTCTATTACTGGCGTGCATGTATGCATAAAGTGAGAGGATAGCTGTTTCCTTCCAATCGATGAATAAGTAAACAATCAAATTTATGATTTTTTTTAGGCGAAAGAGGAGACTAGTCGTGACCCTTGTACCTCTAGAGTTCTCCAAGTATTAAATAGCTGTTGCTCTTGGTTGTTCGGAACTTACCCTAAACTTTAGGCCCCCTTACGCCTAAGTTCATAGTGAAGTGTGCGAAGGAATAGAGAAAAGGTTATGCAGGGAGCCTCAAACCTGTTTTTTTGGAAGAGTATAAAAAAACATTCTGATTCCGATGAGGGAGAATGAAAGTGGGAATCGGAAGGCTGTTTATGTAGCTTACTGTGTTCCTATTGATGGTGACAGTAAAGAGGTAAAAGACACCTTCTGAGACTCGGTGAATGATATCATAGTAACAGCTGATGCTGGTGAAAGGATAATAATACTCTAAGAAATAAACGGCTGGGTTGCGATGCAACGCAACATACCGACAGAGTCCTTCGTTATTCCGGAGACCCAAAAACGAACGGCAATGGGATTAAATTGATTAGTTTAAGCTTGGAAAAAGCTTTTCTTAATACAAACACTTGCTTCAGGCACAAAATGATACACTTGTATATTTGTTGCACATGTGAAAGCCATTGTTTAATCGACTTCGTTGTAGCGGACGCTAGACTAAGAGGACTTTCCAGAGATACAAAAGTTTCAAGAGTTTCTGAATGCAAGTAGTACTAGAGAATCGCAGAAATGAGAAGTACAAATAGGATATCGTGAAAGCTCGATAAATATCCATTGCTCTGGAAAAAAGATTGGAAGTAGAATAAGGCTGCAATAATGTTGAGGGTAAATGGCTCTTAAAACGGGATTGCATCTTCAAGAGTGCATCAGAAGTGTGTAGTACTGATACTTTGGAAAAAAAGTCTGGTGATGTTCAGTGGAATGACAAAATACGCGTGGCAGTCACGGAGAAAATAGAAGCGTACTCGATAATTTTGAAGATTGGAAGTCTGAGAGAAAGGGATAAAAAGAGGAAAGAAGATATACTAGAAACGGAAGCAAGGGAAAAATAAAAACGGAAGAAGATACGAAAATGGGAAATGATTTTGAAGGAAATGAGAAATTAAAAATGCTGGTGGTGAAATGATATGGGATTTGTAAAACGTCGAAGACTGCATGAGAGATTTTTTCAAGAAGCTCTATGACGGAGATAAGGATACGTTGAACGATTCCGATGTAGGTAAGGCTGCCGTTGTGGATGGTTTCACATCTTAAATGCTAGAGAGCGGCGGTCGATATTTGAGAAAGCGTAATCAAGGCGTCTGTAATAATTACAGAGCGACTAACCTATCAAGTACTGTGGGCGAAATATTTACAATGAAGATTATCGTGGATAAAACTAAACTTTGGGAAGTCTCGAAAAAGAATGGGGTGACTGGTTGGCTTCTGAATGTAATACAAGCAATATACAATGATAGCAAGGAGAGTTTAAGAATGAATGGAAATTTGAGCAGGGAGTTTGATATCAGGCAGAATTTAAGGCAAGGATGCATAAATGTCTTCTGAGATGTTTAATATATACTTTAACAAATCGCTGATGAAGGTTCTCTACAATGGAAAAGGTGTTGAACTCGGGAATAACGATTGAACTTCATGGAATAACAATTCTTCAAGTCCTCAAATTCTTCGGGCGTTTTTCTTTAATATCCGAATATGCTTCAGAATCCCTGGAAATTCTATATTATTTGTAGAAATCTTCTGATTTCTTGGTTGATTCCTCCAAATTTCGTGATCCCTTCTGGAATGATTCCTTCTGCTGATCCCTTAAAATCAGTTGAAATCCTTAGGTATTATCCGTCATTCGAAATTCCTTGTGAACACTTTCTACATCAATTTTTTTAAATGAGAATAATAATTCCCATTTCTGAGCTAAAGGTGATCAGTGTACATTTTTATCTTCTAGATGAGAGGTATACATTTTATCCGTAATTGAAACGCAAAATAAATGAAACGATCCAGCGCTCCTGATCTCGTCAAATTTGTGAGTGTATCGTTACTTGTTCATAAGTTTTCAATCAATTCTATGAAAAAAATATAATCCATGAGATCTATCTTTTGATAATAAATTTTTCAAGCTCCTGAAAAGTTTTGTCACTAAATATGCACTTCTTCTCAGTGTCTGCTAAGAATTTTCCGCTCGAATATCCTATCCCCCGCCGGAAAGTTTTGACAAGGAAGTACCTCGCAGCTACACTTAAATTTCTGCTAACGAAGCTAATAAAGTTCTGGGAAAAACTCTCCGCTGTAATATGATCACGTCCAACTTTCAGTGATGTTGAATCTTGGAAATTTCGACCAAGAACTCTGCCAAGTTCGTTATTTCTTGGAGATATGGCACGCATTCTGGAAACGACTTCAAATTGTGCAAGCCTCGTTGAAACGAGACAAAAATTTCCTGGGCAACCGAGTGAATGCCGAAGATATCAAATTCGAATAATCTATTCGCTTCAGATAGGTTTTCACAAATTTTGTTAAGTTCATATTCTTACATTTTCATCGCAATAAGAAGGTATTGAATATATTTGAAAATGGACATTCACGGATTTCATAAAATCTCTGCGTTTCAGGACTTCCTGAATCCAAGAAAAGGTTTTACGACGATGTTTCTGTCTCTAGCCGTTTACAGGAAATACTAAAGTTCAAATCTGTTGCAGGTAAAATCTCCCACTGTTAAAGTTTACCAGCTATCTAGCAAATGTTTATCTCATGGTGTAATGAAAGGCTGCAATCACTCGTCCGGAAATTCGTGATGTCAAGCCTAGTATCATTATTTGGCTAGTCGTCCCGAAGCTATGTGATCTGAAGCATTTCTATGACTAGTCACAGCGGTGACTTCCCGCCGCCACGAGACTTGGGACAAGTTGAAGGTATGCAACCTACATTCTTTTATGCGGCGGGACTAATGATCGTGAGCATAAGGCCACTTATATATTTTCTATGGAAGGAAGTGCTATTAGACACCTTAGTGCTGGTGCTAAAGAGACCCACAAATACCCAGGCGTGATCTAAAAAGGAGGTCTTCCGAAGCAGATACAAACACCTTCTTCGTCGGTTAACAAGATATCTGCGACTAATATGATTGCCGTCCCGGCTCTACTCTATTCGTTCGAGGTGTTTTATGAACGAACAACGAGCTCAAGATGGTCGACACCACAACATGCATGAAAATGCATATGGAGAAAAGCGTACATATCAAGTCGCTTCTTCCGCGCCTATGCATCACACGCCGTAGAGGCAGACGCGGACTTCTCAATCTTCAATGCCTCCACAACCGAATCATCTAAAGTAACATTCGGTGAAGATCCTCTCCTGACAATAGACGGGAACCACAAAATGAGTGATGGAGGAGCGTTCCTTTAGAAAGCCGCAAAGCAGGTAGCTGCATCCCTTGGTCTGAACCTGAACATCAGCGATGAGGACGGTGAATTACTTCATCAAGATGCTTTGCTTCAAGAGGCACAGGTGAAGGAAGCGAAAGCCAACAACTTCCTTAAACTACATGAAGACAAGGACATAAACTATTGAATTGTCTTATCCACGCAGAGGCAATAAAAATGTACAGTCACAATGCGGTTCTTAGAGTGATTTACTACCATCTTTGTCGCTTTTTTGGCGTTGGCTGCAATCCTGTCTCGCCGGACGCTTCGAGAGGAGATGGAATCTATTGTTGAAAACGAGGACTGCCGAATCTACTGGAATTACAATTTCTCGACAATGGTTCCTATCCAACACACAAGACCGGACATGGTGCTCCTTGACAAACCTGAACGAACTATGTTCGTGACCGTATTCTCGGCCCTAGCAGACAACAACATCAAAGACGGAAATTGGGAAAAACAAATGATATATAGATCTCAGAGAGGTTTGTTTTTCTGATATTCCAGATAATGGATACTATCACATCCAAAGAAAATCAGTAAATAATAATGAAGTTCTCCATCTGAGGACTTCGCGCGGCAAAAAAAAACAATGATAATTCGCAAAGCGTGCGTTTCACCAATTGTACCAAAAATTGTTAATCGATTTCTCGTCTTATCAGTTGCACGTGTTGAAATTTGATAGAAATGATTTATTTTCTTGGAAAGGAACTAAGGAGACCTGTAAAAATAGGAAAAGTCGTGAAATTTGAAATTGGTCTCTTGTTGCATCCCCGTATACATTTGATAATTTAAGCTCTCATAAAGGAAGTTTTGTTAAATCAACAAGTCCTAAATGAAATGTAATTCGTTTAATTGAAAGTTTCTAAATTACGGAATGTCTAATGAATTTTTCTTAACAATTGTCTGGATGAGTTTCTGCATGTGCATGTGTGTGTGGATGTCACATTGTTTTGTAGATACGATAACTTCAAGAAATTTCCAGATAACTCAATGGAGTTCAGTTATCTGACCTCGATCATTATTATCTCAGAACCTACTATAAGATTTGTAAAACGTCTATTACCTTTTTTTGAGTTCTTTAAAATGTAATAATAATTAATTTTCTGAAATGTGAGGGAGTTTTGCTCATTTATAGTATTCAGGATATAATTTTTTTCTCTTAGCCAAGTTTTCTCAGACACTTAATTGAAAGTTGTTGCAAGAACATGCAATCTCCATGGGTTAAAGGAGAAACAATTAACCTATAATATTAATATATCAAATTGAAGACTGAGATTGCTGAAAAGAATGCATTCAAATATTCAACTGTTGCCATGAAAAAGCTTCCTCTATGAGAAGGCAAATACATTCGCTATCAGGGAGAAAATTGGTCGAAGTATAAGCATCATATAATTATAAATTGAAATAAAATTTAGAACAACCAAGATCAGATTCACAGCGTGTTAAGTGAAAAATTTGTATTGCATAACAATTCCGAACTTGCAATGACAAATGTCCAAAACATCTATTTGTGAAAAGAAATAGTGAATAGTAGCGATTTCTTCCGTTTTGCAGATAGAGTAACGAGCCATCAAAAAAGCCATTTTGAAACTGATATTTATCGGTTCCAGTTTCTGCGCTGTAGATAACAGCCGACAGGACTTCGAGGACATTGTATCGAGGACAATAGCTTGAACTAGTAGTATCTGAATGCAGTAGAGTAGCAACGTGCTCAGTCAGACGTGGCTCTATAGTCTCGCACCAACCCCTGTTTTCATCTTTCCACTCATTTCTTCTGGAATTTTAAGGAAAGAGCACAACACTTTCCTTTACAATAAATATAGAATAAAGGTAGAGAAAGAAAGAAGTTTATAAAGGGACGAGGGAAGAAGAGACAAAATGGCGCTGGTAAATGGCATAATGAGGAAGATAAGAGGGAGGTTATGTAAAAGAGAAAGCTAATATTTGGAAGTGAACAAAGAACAGGAGCTGATTCGACATTAGAAGAAAGATGTATGCAATACAAATTGAGGAAAATAAGGGAAGAGAAAAATAAAAGGGAAAAAGTACTAGTTGAGTATGGAAGATTATAGATAGAGGACATTTGGTAGATTTGGGATGAAGAGGAAAGGAACTAAGTATAATGTGAAATGTCAGAGGAGGAGTTGTCCTCCGAAAGCCAGAACCTATGAGCGCCCTCCACGCTTCCACATTTCATTCTCGCTTTCATCACCTAGCTTCCCCTCTCTCTTTTCTTACACAAATATCGCGTTCTCTCCAATGGCATAATACACCCATATTTCTCATTAAACCTTTACCTTCTCATAAGATCTAACCCTCCGGCCTCCTCTCTCTCTCTCCATGCCGTTCCTCTTAACCATCCCATACATCTTCTTCCCCTCCATGTGACTTCTTCTCACTTCATCCTCATGAAGACCATTTTTTCGAAAATACCTTTCTGTCTCATACTTCATATTTCCTCTCCTCTCCTGTTCTCCTTATCTCACCAAACTCCCTCACCCGCCGACCCCCTCTCTTTCAGGAATCCCTCCTGATATACCTTTGCTGAACCCTATTTACCACCTCGCTTCCCTTCCACCCCCACATCTCTATTCCATACAGTAGCACGCTCGTCACAAGGGAGTCAAACAGCTTTATTCTCTTTTCAAAGTCATCTGCAAACAACCTCTTTCCCGATCCTCACACCTGCCCAATAACAACATTTTCCCACCTTGCCCTCTCCTTCATATGACCAATCACTCCTCTATTCCTCCGAAATAGGAAACCCAGGTTTACAAACTGTTTTACCTCCTGCACCACAGTACCCTTCTCTTTCCAATCTTGTCTCTTATACTTTCCGTCTCCTTTCCTGAACACCATAACCTTGGACGTAACCTCTCCACTAATACCATTGCATATGCTTTGCATGCCTTGTTCATCAATGTGATTCTCCTCTAATTGTCCTGCCTATCCCTATCCCCCTTCTTATACAGTGGCACTATTAGCCCTTCCCCCACTTTCACGGAAATTCCTTACCCCTCCATACCTTTTTGACTACCTCTTTGAGCATGTCTCTAACAGCTGGTGTGCTGAAAATCCACGCTTCATTCTGCACCCCGTCCAAGCCTGCTGCCTTCAACCTTTCCAATTTTCTCATTTGTGACTCTATCTCCTCGTCACATTACTTCACTGCATCTCACGTTTTTCTACTCCTCTCTTATCTCTTCCGTTTGTCTGAGCCTAGAAATGATTCCTTGAAAAATTGCCTCCATTCTTGACTCCCGATCTTCTCACTTATCCTCTCCCTGCGATTCTGAAGCTATTTCTTATCTTCCGCACGTCCTCCTCGATCTCAACTTCTCTCAACTCCTCTAATAGCTTTTTCTCTCTTCATTGCCCTTTTTCCATACATATCAACCCGAACTCCTTCCTCATCTGAACGTACTCCTCTCTCCTCGTGGTTCAATCATTCCATTTCTTGTTCTTTCATTCTCCTCATCGTTTTACCTTCCCTATCCGACTACGGTTTCATCATTCCCTTCTTCTTCTTCCTAAATATTTTCTATTGGGTGGAGAAGAAACGGAGGACAAGAAAATAAAGAATAAGGGAGAAGAAAAAGTTAGGAATAATTAGGTAGGAAAGGGAGAAGGATATATTACTGGGATGAAGCTGAATAAGAGAGGGATGACAAATTATGGAAAATTTCGGACACTAGGACGTCGTAGTGATGATGAGGGCATGGTCAGATGAGAGGAGGTGGAAATAAGTGAAGGAAAGCTACTAAAGGGATGAAGGAAGAATATAAAAGAAGCAAAGAGAAAATGTAAAAAGGGTGGAGCAATAGGAGAAGACGGTGTTGAAAATGAGGCGAGATTTAATAGCGAAGAAGGAAGCTGGAAATGGTTTGATGGAAAAGAAGGAAGAAAAAATGGCAGAAGAGGTTATGATGGGAGATGAGAAGTAACATATAGCAGGGGTATTTGTTAGTGGATATATAAATTCAAAGGCAACGGAGTAAGGACAGTTTTTGTGAGGAAAAGCAGAAGATCTGATAAAAAATGCATAAAAATGAATAAATAATACATTGATCAACATAACATTGTTGTACCTGAATTATAAAGAGCTGACATCCAGGAGTGACGTGACGTGATTAGAATGTAATTGATGGAACATATAAAGTTTTTCAGAATTGTGTATCCCCTTATCACTGGTCTAAAAAAAGGTGATAACTTATTTTATTTGTTGATTTTAATTACCTTTTTAAATGTGAGTTTATATTAAAATTTCGTTTAAAAATGAAAGTAAAATATCATACTTTGTTTGTTATTTAAAATTTTCTTTCGAAAACAAAGAACAAAGAAAAAAACCATGGGGGTCGTTATTCGTACAGGGTACGTTATTCTTTATCTCAGAACTCTATGAGGATAATTTTAGGCAGGATTATACTAAAATATAGTAAAAACGTATTTCCTTAACGAGATTCAGGAAGGTGAAGACAATTCTGACAAAAAATTGGGTTCATCAAATTGTTATAAAATGGAAGAGGTTAATACCTCTAGTTGAAAAATAAAATTCAGTCAGAGATGCTGACAGTCGACCGTTTCATCCTATTGAACATCATGAACTAAAACTAAGTTTCTGGGGACCGCAGGGGCGTACTAGTGAACGGGGTGCTTTTGAAAGTGCAGAGAAAAGAGGCTGTTCGAAAAATATAAAGACAAAAGGAGACAATTGTTATGATGTAATTAGGTTGGATTGTAAGAAAATCATGTTTCATAGGAGAAAAGTCAAAAGTTGGAAAGTAAAAGTAAATTATATTAATAATTACACAATGTACTATAGAAATCGGGTAGTCTAGAATTTTCAAACCTCAGATTACCAGACTTTTTTTCTTTACTTATGATATTATCGTGTCCTGTATCCATTCTGTGCCTTTCAAGAGCAGTTGCATCATCTGCATTATAATTTCGACGTTCATGTTCTTCAATTCTAAGATGAAGAGGTCTTCCTGTGTGTCCAACATAACAGCTATCACAGTTTAAACAATTAAATTTGTACACCGCATTGCGTTTTTGAAAAGCTTCCAAATTGTCATTAGGGGATGTGGACAGGTTTGGATTTGATTTATTAGGTCTAAGAATGACTCTAACGGCATCTTGTCGTAAAATGGAAACAATTTTATCCGTTATCCCAGAGATGTACGGAATTACTGTGAAACCTTTGTGGATATGAGAATCCTCTTTTTCAATTTGATTTTAGATATTGTTGATTCTGATTTTGATCAATCTATTGATAAGATTTAACAGGTAGCCATTTTCCATCAAAATTCTTTTTATTAATTTAATATTTTGTTGTCTAAAGTTTAATGAAGATAATTTATTTGCTCTATCTATGAGTCCGAAAATCATTCCTTTCTTTTGTGACCAAGGATGTTGTGACAGAAAATGCAAGTATCTACCAGACCAAGTCTGTTTATGATACCAGTTAATAAGGAAACTTCCATTATTCGTTCTGATAATAGATACATCTAAAAAATTAGGTGTATGGTTTTCTTCAGTTTCATAGATAAATTCAAAATGTTTGGCAGATATTTGGCTAATTTGGATGTTGGGCTGTTGAAAGTGAAGACGATTACTCTGAGAGGGTTTTCAATTTTGTAAATTTTTGGTAGTCCCTAGGAATAACAATAGCATTTGCTTTGAGTTCTTGAGCTTCTTGTGAGGAGATGTAAGCTTTTCGGTTCCATTTGCTTATAATAATATTATTGGATCTTTCCGAGGTGGCTGTATATTAAAATTTTACTTCCTTGAATTTCGATTGGTCCGATAACAGTATCATCATTTTTTCTATATGTTCTGCTTTCTTCGTTGCAGCTGTAGTATAACCTTCATCAGCTTTTAGGAAAATAAGATCTGGGTTTTCTTTCAAAAATTTTATCGCCGGATGGAAATCTAATCTATTCCAAAATTTTTGTTTATTTAAGAAAGGAGAATTTAAAAAGTTGAGAATGGTTTGAGAGCAATGAACTTTCTTTTCTGTGGAATAATTTATTTTCACGTGAAGAACAAGAATAATACCCATTAGAATTCCATAAAACAACATTTGTCATTGTTATAGGCAATTTTTATTAACGAATTCACCTATTCGGCATTTATATGCATAGAAAAATTTTCTTTCATGTGGAATTATTGTTTTTTTCATCTCAAGAATAGAATTTGTGCACAACTGACTTTCATCCAACAACACATATCATTGTTATAAACAAATCATACAATCGACTTCACTCATTTTAGTGTCACTGCAAATGGCTATATTGATATAAAAACGTATTCCATGTCAATAGTCCAGCTTTTCTACCAAACGTCAAAATGAAATTGCAAAAATAAAAGAGATTTTTTTTTGTTTGGCATTTATCAATATATTTTTTGGTGCTTTTGGAAATTCCAAATATTTTTTATTTCCTTAATTTTACCTCCGTATGATCTATACCTATAAGCCTATGAAATTGAAATATTCGCTTTAATATATTATTCTGCGAAGAGAATTTTGAAATCTCCTGTCATTTCTTTCTGTTTTGAACCTTCCAAGGAGTGAATGAACATGGAACTGACCGTACTTTGTTTTCTCTTGAAATGTTGTTTCATGGAACTCTAACGTGTGATATTCTTGTCCTCCAGATGAAGATAAATGGTTCCACAGAAAAGGAAATTTTGCGATGCACAGATATGCCAAATAAGAGGATTTGTTTGTAAAAAGTGTTTATAACAATGACAAATGTTTTTCATGGAACTTTAATGTGTAATAATCTGATTCTGCACATGAAAATAAATGATTTGGCAGAAAAGAACATTTTTCGTAGCATTGATATGCCAAATAAGTGAGTTTGTTTATGGAAATTTCTCAAACTAATAAATATCAATTTTCTTTGGTCTTTGTTCGCAATTAAAAATTAATTCTTTACATTTTCATAACAAAATCTATGTATGTATTTATCTACAAGTTACATTTTTAATAAAAAAAGTGGCTTTACTAATTCCACACCTTTTTGAAAAAATATTGATGAATGATAAATATCGCAAATGTAACCAGTTGCAAATTTTCAGTTAAATAACAAATCATTGAATGGAAAATTAAAAAAACGTACATATTTACGTTAAGGGAGTAGTGTGATAAATATCTTTCAAGAAATCGAAAATTTTTTTCGCAGTTTTGGTTACTTTAAACCCTCAAGAATAACGTTGAAACTTTCCTTTACCTCAGATGGTATCGGGAAATGATTACAACGACTGTCCCGAAGAAAAAGGTAATAACAAAGATTTCTGAAAACAGAGTGTATTAACTATATTATGCTGCGCTAGAGTGTCGTATCTCCATTTGCGAATTCATCGAGATACGACACTTTAACGAAGTAGAATATACTTGATACACTCTCTTTTCGGAAATATTTGTTCCGACCTTTTTCTTTGGGACAGTCGAAAAATGAGATTCGCCGCAAGGTCTCGAAAGCAAGATCTTTAAACGCGTTTTCCTCGAAACAGTGTTTTTTGAACTGGTACCCACGATTCCAGCCGATCTACTAGAGCGTTTCGCCTAATTTTTTTTTTTTGAAACTATTCAGAAAAGACTTGGCTATCGTATGACCTTCGATCATTATTGTCTGATGATATTTAACAACATTAGACTACAATTAGTAACAAAAAACAGACGGAAAAGGAGAAAGAACTTTGAAAGTTGCACTATTTGTTTATTTATCAATGAATTTTGTAGGTCAAGGGTCATACGATAGCCATTCATATGTAATTCACAACATGTAGAATATTATTTAAAAAAATCAAAACTTTCAAATAAAAATTTGTGTGAAAAAAAAATGATTGAAAAAAGGTCGATTTTACCACAGTACCCCCTCAAAGTACGATTCTCCATGAGTATCCAGAAAAAAACTCTGATCCGTTGGACATTGAGGAGTCGGCTGATTTTTGTCCTGAAAAAGTGCTTTTTTCGCACTGTGCGTTACCTTGAAGATTCTTATTGAACTTAGGGTTTTTCTGGAAATACC
Source organism: Neuroterus valhalla (assembly GCA_011762715.2). Lineage (NCBI taxonomy): Eukaryota > Metazoa > Arthropoda > Insecta > Hymenoptera > Cynipidae > Neuroterus > Neuroterus valhalla. Next base: position 1,655 of record WSXT02188091.1, on the reverse strand, counting down.
GTGCTACCAGGTCACATTTGTTTAAGGAATCGAAAGAAATTTTACAGGATACAAGAAAACTCCACAGATTTCGGAAGAATCTCATGGGATGCAAATGATTATCACATATGTCTAGATAATTCTTCAAGAATCAAAGAGAATCTTGCTGGAATCTCGAATAGATTTGTTAATTGGAAAAAATAGATATTCCTCAACTTGTTTAAAACTTTTTCTCTTGGAACTAAGTCATTCGAAATAAACGAAAAGTAATCTCCGATGGCTGTCAGTGCTGGGTAATTTAACGGAGACAAATCGAAGGGAATTCTGGAAACCATTTCTCACGCATGGGCTACTTTCTCGAAGCTGGCTTAACAGCTATCTTTGGGGTTTGGTTGAATTGAATGGATCCAGAATTGGAGCCGACACTTATAGCACACAGGGTTGTGGTTCGCAAGCAAGCAAGGTTGAGATGGGGATTACGTTAGTTCGCTATCCTACTCGTGAACTATGCTCTGCTCTCTGCAAACTTTTCGCCTTGAGTTATGTCCTCCCGGGCAAATGCTACACATAACTTCCAAGAGAACGTCTGGTCATCCTACGTATAGTATAGTATAGTATACCCGAGTCTGAGGTTATTCAGAAACGTCGTTAGAGTCTCATAGGACACCTACTTTCTTCAGTAACAACTACCATTTCTGAATCCAGTAACTACTATGTTCCGAATTGGCTCCGAACTGCAAATGGTACAAATTCTTGTGGTACTGTACTAGGAACTAATTGTTTGGAAATGAGGAAATTTCCTACAGTTAATGGAACGTTTAATAATTTAGTTGAACTTGTTACCTCCATGCTTTGCTCTTCTACCTGGGGTTAGCGGTCTGAACACTTCAATCTCGTATTACATCTAGCGCTATTTAGCGAACTAAGCGCTAGAATTCAACTGCAAACGTGATTGAAGAGTGACTGGTAGAGAACCTCAAGGTAGAGAGTTGCGAACTTGCTCAGCGCTGATTGGTCGAGGTGAATCGCGGACATCTTGCACTAATGCCACTCTGCGCTGGCACGTACGTGTGCTCAGCTTTGTTTGTTTTCCTGCTTTTTTACATTCTCATTCTGAATGAGAAGGTATTGCGGTTTCATGCGAAAATTGACATTCTCGGATTTAATGAAATCTCCACGTTTTGACACTCCCTGAGTCGGAAAATAGGATTTTTACGAAGGTGTCTGTCTGTAGTAGGTAGTCTGTAATCCGTACACTCGATAACTTTCAGAAGAATGATCCTATTGGATTGTGCTTTGGCACACTTTTTTGAAACTGGAAAAGAAACGACGAGTTCGTGAACCAGCTATTTTGTATGAAAGATCGAAGAGGGGAGGCATTTTCCAAATTTTTTTTACTTTTTTTTTCAAGAATCAAAAATTGTAAGTATGTTTCCTTGCGGCACTCAAAAATTGAAACACTTTATACTTATCAATTTTTTCGATAAAAGCAAAATTGTCAGAGTTATGGTTTTTTCGAAATTCAAAAATATAAGAGAAAATGAGAATTTTTAGCCAGATTACGCAAGATTGAAAAGAGAATCAGAGAGAAAAATTTTTTCTTTCGGATCTCGCGCTTCGCGCTCGATGGTGATCTCACCTCGCGCTCCGCGCTCGGTTATGAATTTTCCTCGCGC
>WSXT02188080.1:0-20195 GCA_011762715.2 Neuroterus valhalla | reverse complement strand
TGGTTCGGAACCCACCGTAAACTGTAGGTCCCCCTCACCCCTGAGTTGGTGGTGAGGTGTGCAAAGGAATAGAGAGATGGTTATGGCGAGACTCTCAAAACCCGTAACAGGGAGAGAGTATAAACAAATATTCCAGATATAATAAACTCATTTTCCAAATACTATGAATGACCATAACTTCCTTACTCTTCAAAAGAATTTATCAATATTACAGTTTAATCTATTTACCTCAAAACCTTGGAATTTTTGGAGTTTTTGCACTTACTTTCCATTATGTGTCTATAAGAACATTTTACTATTTGAAACTCATTTCCCAAGTATTGTGAATGACCATACCCATCAGATTCCAACAACGGGCGCAGTGCTGTGCCCGTACTGCCGGATAAATGACTGGTACTGGCAATTAGAACGGGTGCCTGTTCTCGATGATAACGCTTTGCCAGTACTGGTTTTTCAAATTACAAATTTTCGAGGATTTTCTCTCATCAGGATTGTCCTGCCCACGAGATTCGAACGTACGATCACCTAACGATGCACTCTACGACCTTCAACGACACTCAGAGAAAATATTGGATAGTCTGATCCGTACAATGGTTACCATAGCCAATTTTGTTGGACTTCGGGGCGCCATCCCATTATTTGTCTGGTACGACCACGTTTCATGGACACGTTGGTGTTGACTGGGCAAGCCAATTCAGATGGACCAGTTAAGCGGCAGCATGGGTGTGTCAGATAGGTGCCTGGGTTAGAGCTAAAGCTAAAAATATTACCCAGCCTTTGTGTTGATTGGTTAATCTTTTTTATATGGGTCGTACATTCGAACTTATTTGATTCATGAATCGAATTGTGAACATAGGTAATACCTGCGAGAAATTAAAACTCGTATAAAACTTTATCAAATTTCATACCATAATCCACTGATTCAATTTTTCTGAACCTCGAGCTTCCGTCCTTTTTGACAGTTTTACAAATTCATGAAAAGTGATGAACACGACGCTTTCCATTTAAGATCACTATGTGTATGTGACACCAAGCTGAGTGCCGCGTTCTCATTTTTCGAAAAGTGCAATAGATCTCATGTCGAAGAACCATTAATTTATTCTTGACTAGAAAGTTTAACTTAATTAAGCTTTCAAAACCACAACACATGACCAGTGCCGGACTTTCCCTAAATGCCGCCCTAGGCAACTGAAAAAGTGCCGCCCTCCTTCGAATTTTTTCCCGTATCCTCCTGCTAACGAAAAAGGTCGTTGGTATTTGAATAAAAATATTTTCATACATATTTATCAAAAAATATTTTCTCATAATCAAATTTTTACGAATCTCTAAAGTAACGAAACTGTCCCATATATAGTTCAATTATTTGAGGTTAGAATTTGGAACAAATACAAAATTGTGAGTATCTAAAGCAAAAACATAGAAAAAGTAAATACAGAATTAGGAAGAAGGGAAAAGATCTCTCCATATTATCAACTTACTACTTGACTCTTCAAACTTTAAGTCGCCATGGTCATTCAATTTTTCTGTGAGATTTGGTTTCAGCTTTAAGACAAAAGGATGTAATTTTGGAAGCTTTGCGATGTGTTTCTAAAGATGTTACGCATTTTCTTCTGCTTTTTTTTTCGATTTTCATACCCTTTCAATTTGTTTCTTCTATTTATTTCTTTTACGTACGACCATCTTTAAGTTATTTTCTCCGTAAAAAAGGGGACATACAAAAATACGCACACACACATCAAGATACACATCCACACACATCTAGACAATCTTTTGGAACACTGCGATAGACAGAAAATGAACGAATATTGCTAAGAGTGTACTTAATAATGTACAAAAGGTTTGAATAAATTTGCTCAATCCATACTTTTAAGAAAAATTTACAAAAAAGTGTTTTTTTTACAATAAACCCCTTACCTCCCCCCCCCCTTCAAGCATTCAAAATTCAGGTTGGTCCCAAAAATAAAATCCGTAGGAATTGTAGGCATGGATATGATAAAATCCTTACGGATGACCCTTGACTATGACTCAGAGACTTGGTGTCTACCAGGTACTCCCCCCACCTGCTAACCTATGCAAGCTTTCCCAAACGCATTACCACACCGAATACCTGACGTTGAAGCTGAAGAGTATAAGAAAAATGAAACTGTAAATACGAGGGATAAGTTACCTCAACAAAACATCACAAACGTAGATGTTAGTTGTTTTGAATGAAACTAAAGCAATGTACTGTATTTAGTTGTTGTCCCATATTTTTTACGGATAATACTACACTGGGTGACATCAAAAGAAGCACACGACTGGTTATTTCATTTTAACAAGAATTACGCCAAAAAGCGCGTTCATTTTATTCAATAACAGACATTACTAGAGGTGTTTGGTAAGACTAATCTCGCTGCCATCAACAGGCGAACTGACTCGTGGAATACAGAAAATTGAAGAACGACAGCGAGAATGAGTAAATCTGTGTGTGCATGTATGAGTAAATGGAATAAGACGTGTGTAGATAGATGATAACATAATGACAAGAGACCGGCTGAAGGAATCAATGTTTTCACGTCGTAGCTGACTGGAGAAGAATTCAGTAACTCGAAATATGAATAAATAATATGGAGAAACATGCCAGAAATACGAAAATGACATTCCAATCTTAAACATTCCGCCTGCCTTTCATCCCAGACGGAATCGAATCGCTTTGCATGTGTTCATTTATATCACTCGTCGCACGTGGAAGGAGACACAACTTAGAAATTGGTCGGGTTTCTGAGTCGCGATGAGTGTTCAGCGTGACGACTCGGATTAGACCATCGCTGCCATGATTGATAACCCGTCCCATTGCCCACTTAGTAGGAGGCAGGTTTTCGTCTCGAATAATAACGAGATCTTTCCTTGTTCCATTTGGAACAAGGTTGAAGTTCTTTGAGATATTCAGAAGACCAACGTTTCCAGAAGTGCTGGTGCATCTGTTGAAGAAGTTGCCAGCGTGACAACTGATTTTGCGCATTATCCATCAAGGATGGCTCAGGAACAGCATTCAACGGACATCCTATCAGAAAATGTCCTGGAGTCAATGCTGATAGGTCCTGTGGATCATCTTACTCTGCCGTGAAAGGCCGAGAGTTGAGATATGCCTCAATTTGCGTTAAAACTGCTGTCGTTTCCTCAAAGGTTAGAAGGGTCTCTTGAATAGTGCGTTTGAGAGGTCTTAAAAACGCCTCATCGTGATGAAAATCTCCGGTACGCTTCGATAAAGCCACCCTCCTTGTAGTCTGAAACTACCTCTATGTGTACTGCTCGAGATGCGATCAGATGACTCCTTCTTGATATCTTATCATCTTTCTTCAAGGCTAAAATTTCCTTTGAAAAGACGCGAAGTGGTCCATGTTGAATTAAGCGCAAACGAGCGTGACAAAGTGCAGAGGCAATAATATGACGCGATGATACCATAGAACAAAGTCTGATGGTCCTCTGGATCGGCAAGCCATTCTGCCCCAGTCCACCAGAGCAAAAACGACGAAAAATCTCGTGCAGAGATTCCACGCGATGCGCAATCAGCTGGATTGTCCTTGCCCGGAACATGATGCCACACGGCTGAAGGTAGAGTGGTCTGAATGTCTGATACTCGATTCGCGATGTATGTTTTACGTTTCGAAGGTGAATCTGCAATCCAAGCCAGAGCAGGTGTTCAATCAGACCACATGTGAAGCGGAGAATATCGTTTCAAATACTCTTAATGTAACCAACAAGACGAGCTAAAAGGAGCGAAGCACACAGCTCAAGACGAGGAAGTGCAATAGCTTTTACAGGCACTACCTTTGTTTTTGATGAGATCAGCACTACCGAACATTCCTCAGTTTTCTGAACTGATTTTAAGTAAACAACAGCTGCATGTGCTCGTTCTGAAGCATCTCCGAACCCATGAAGTTCATGTGAGCAGCCTGTTGTTCGCAAGCCAATCCATCGATGAACTCGAACTGAAGAAAGGTGTTGTAGATCCCCATAGTATCTTCTCCAGCGTTGACATAATTCTTCAGGAAGTGGATCATCAGATTTTTGTGACCAAAATCTTTTCGACTAATAATTCGTAAAATTCTTCATTTAGTGGTACCATAAAGTGCAGTGAACGTCAGCTGAGGATCTATGGGTGGGTTGGGCAACGGCAGCCACTCACGTACGTAAAGCAGAAAAAGATTTTTATTGATTGCCTCCCGGTTGTAAATTTCCCAGATGATGCTTTACATCATCCTTTGAATAAAAAAATTCGTCAGCTGATTGTGCGTTGGCGGAAAGGTCGTCAGCTGATGCAATGAATCATTTTATGGAGTGTACTTTCGAAAAAGGTGATATGCCCGATTTCCTTCGCACTCCGTAAACTTATGTATTTTGACGCACTGATTACGAATATGGTAGTAAAAATTGGCGTCCTTTTGATTTTTATGGTGAAATCTTAAAAAAACCATAAAAAGTATGGTTTTTTGAGTTACTCCCAGCTAATATACAATATCAGAGAAAACGTTCCGGAAAAAGTTGTAGATCTCATTAAAAAACATATTTTTTGTTGTTGTATGGGTGATATTTTCCGAGAAAATTAGTGGTAATCTATTTTCGTAAGAAAACCCCATAAAATTACGCCTTTTTGCGTTCATCTAAGTCAATATTATGTAGCCAAATACAGGGATGCCTTGTCGTCCCTTGCGGGACCTGGAAAATGGGTAGGCGTTTGACCAACATTATTTCCCGTGGGGGCGAGAAGGCACTCCTCTGACTGTACACAGAAATAATGTTGGTCAAACGCCTACCCATTTCCAGGTCCCGTGAGGGGCGAGAAGCCTCTCCTGTGATTGGCTACAGACTATTGCTAGTATTGACTTAGATGAACGCAAAAAGGCGTAATTTTATGGGGTTTTCTTACGAAAATAGATTACCACTAATTTTCTCGGAAAATATCACCCATAGAAGAAAAATGTATACAACAAAAAATGTGTATTTCAATAAGATCTACATTTTTTGTGTGTAACATTTTTTTAAATATTGTATATTAGCTAAGAGAAACTCAAAAAACCATAATTTTTAGGGGTTTTCCATGATTTCACGATAAAAATCAAATTTGCGCCAATTTTTATTATCATACTCGTAATCAGCGCGTCAAAATACATGAGTATACGGAGTGCGAAGGAAATCGGGCATATCACCTTTTCGAAAGTACATCCCATAGATCGATTCATTGCATCAGCTGACGACCTTTCCACCAACGCACAGCCAGCTGACGAATTTTATTATTCAAAGGATGATGTAGAGCATCATCCAGGAAATTTTCAACCGGGAGGAAATCCATAAAAATCTTTTTCTTTCTTACGTACGTGGGTGGCTGCCGTTGCCCAACCCACCCATAGATCGGCAGCTGACGTTAACTGCACTTTATGGTACCACTAAATGAAGCTTTTTACGAATTATCAGTCGAAAGGAAATGATTGACAAAAATCTGTCACTGGCTCCCGGACTATTCCAAAGTCCTTAAAGAAAAATCCTTGTGACGACAATTACTGGGGATAACCATCCAATCGGATCAAACGAATGCGCTGATCAACTAGCAACCAGACGTTTTGTGATAACATCATCAATAGGACTCAGATCGATATTAAAATGAAACCTTCGCTATCGGGTTGCCAGGTTAACCCGATCATGGACACTGAAGTTTTAGAATGCCAAGAAAGATTCGACGATAATGCTTGAATGTCCTCATGGACTTCTTTCAAAAGCTCAGGACAATTTGAAGTCCGTTTCCTGAGTGAAAAGCCGCCCGCCATGAAGAGCTTAAGCAATTGATCGTGAAGTTTTATAGCGTCCTATAAATTGTCCGCTCCAGTCAACACATCATCGACGTGAACGATGTGCTTTATAATTTCGGCAGATAGAGGAAACCGATGTCCCTCATCAAGGCCGAGCTGATGAACGGTGCGAACAGCCAAGTATGGCGCACACGTCAGACCATAAGTGAGAGTTGGAAGTCGATAAATCTGAACGGGTTCAGCAGAAGTCATTTGCCATAGAATTCGCTGGGAATTCTGATCATCCTCATGGACAAGAACTTGGCGATACATCTTCTCGACATCTGCTGGCATTACAATAGGATGTCGACGCCATTGGAGTAAAACATCTGAAATGTTCAGCTATAATTTAGGACCTGCATGTAAACAATCATTCAGTTATATTCCTCGACTTGACTTCTGAGAGCCGTTGAATACCACTCGAAACTTGGTTGTGAGACTTGAGTCTCGCTACACCCCATGATGCGGAAGATAAAACGACCTTGAATAAATCCTTGGATTAGAAGAACTTTTCACAGGAACCATGTGCTAAAGCCTCTTGTACCTCTCCATGAAATCGGTGTACGCATTCTGCAGTCGAGAATCCCTATTGAAACGTTGCTCTGTATGAAACAGCATCTTAAGAGCTGAGGAGCATGAATCTCCTAACCCAGTCACATCACATTTAGTTGAAAGACGCACGACATATTGCACGCCTTCTTGTATTCTAGAGTGGGTATCCAAAAAATGTTGTTCGCAAGCTTCCTCTTCTGGTGTCCAAAGAGGTTTTCGAGGGACTACTTCATTGTCCTCCCGGAATTTCTGAAGATCAAAATACAATTTATCAACCTTGCAACAATGAAATTTGCCGACTGAAAGGTCATAAATTGACAACTCTTCTCCAGTTGGTCCACACAGTATCCAGCCCAAAAGAGTTTGCTGAGCAACCGGAGCGGCAGGGTGACCTTTTCGAAGACCCGACTCGAATAAAATTGAGTACGCGTCAGCGCCTAAAATAATATCTATTGGAACATTTCCAAAGAACTGAGGATCTGCCAGTTAAAGATCCGCAAGGTGAGATCAATCGTCTTTTCGAAAATTAATTTTCGACGCCTTGCCACTAATTTCGGAAAAACAAGTGCTTTCAGTTTAAGCCTAAAGTCAGATTGTAAGTGAGGCTTAAGTAGGATAGGAACTGATCCTCGTGACGTTCCCGACTTACTTTTCCCAACGCCCAACAAACGTACGGGGCCTCTGATTCGGGGCAACTGCAATTTTTGCGCGAGAGATTCCGAAATGATTGAAGCCTCGGAGCCCTGATCAAGAAATGCTCAGACATAAAGAGTTTGACCGGAAGAAACAGTTACGAAGACCATCGCAGTAGTCAACAACATCGACGTTGTTTTATTCAAGGAAACCTGCATGATTGAAACCGCATGACAGTTAGCCTGTGAATTTGACACAGTGGATGAACTTGGAACATGCTGGATCTGAACAGACAATGATTCAGGCAGAATCTTGTGATGCTTTTGTTGACAAAGCTGACACACATTCTTTGAAATGCAGTTTCCGATGGAGTGGGACATGAAGCAATTACTGCATAATCGTCTTTGATTAATGAATTCCTTCCTTTGTTCCACGGTCTGAACTCGAAACTGTGGACATAACATAAAAAATATGGTTCTCCGCACAAAAAACATTCCCTATCCTGTTTCGTTTTTCTCGGTTGTTGTTCCATAACTGAATGGACATTAGCAGTCGTTGACTGCGAAGATTTCTGCTGCTCCCTAAACTTATGCTTCTGAGATTGAGACTTCATTGATGACTGCGGTGATGCCTGCTTACAGCCACCTGTTTTTGATTCAACAGCTTCCGAAATGCGGAGACGATTTCTAAGAAACATTTTGAGTTCCTCAAATGTCGGAGGTTTTCCTGAACTGCTGATTGATGTTCCCGAATCCCGAAGGGACTGATGGTCCAGTCGTTCAACAGTGAGATATATAAGAATTAATGACCATTCAGTTACCAGTTCATTTGAAAAGTCCAGTGCCTCTTCATAATCAATAGTAGAATTATAGAGTTCTCGCTAAGCACTCGCTGATTCCACTTTCATTTTCTTAAGTGAGAATAAACCGGATAAACGAGAATGGCAATGTTTTTTAGAGTCAAAAAGTCGCAGATTAAACACTCATATAGTTTAAGATGTCTGGTTCAAAAAGTCACACAGTCTGGATGTCACAAGTCACAGTCGCTTTATGATTTTTTGAACACTCAAACACTTTTGGAACGCCACACACTGTATCAAAGGCACAGACGCGGACTATCACACGACGAATCACTGACTCAAAAATGTACTTTCCGCTCGTAGGACCAATGTTTTGAATTTAACTAAAGCAATGGACTGTATTTACTTACTGTCCCATATTTTTGACGGATAATACTGCACTGGGTGACACAAAAAGAAACCCACGAATGGATATTTCATTTTTATAAGAATGGCGCCAAAAAGCGAGGTCATTTTATTGAATAACAGACATTACTACATGTGTTTGGTAAGACTAATCTCGCTGCCAACAACAGGCGAACTGACTCGTGAAATACAGAAAATTAAAGAACGACAGCGAGAATGTGTAAATCTGTGTGTGAATGTATGAGTAAATGGAATAAGACGTGTGTAGATGCATAATAACATAATGACAAGAGACCGGCTGAAGAAGCATCCCCACCCAAGACACTAGCGACGAAATAAACCCACAAGACAGGCTTAGAAACCGTGTACTTACTCAAACCATATACGAGATAAGTTATGTCATCGCTTACGCAAGCAGAGACTTGAATGGTGCCGAATCATAGTACTCGGCCTCAGAATGAGAGTGGCTAGCCGTGGTTTGGGACATGCGTAAATTTAGACCGTATTTGGAGGGTTATAGTTTCAAAGTCACAACGGACTACTTGGCGTTGAAGTGATTTCATAACCTTGGAAACCCTACTCGACGATTAGCCGGATGGACAAAAATGAGACAAGTTGGGAAAAGACCGGAAGAACACGAAAAATGGTGAACCCGAGATTTGCAACTCTATTTTCACAGAACCAACCCATTAAAATCAAATCTCTTACCAAACTCCAACCCTTGAAAACAAGACGTACCCGAAAAACTTAGAGCTCAAGTTTTACGGGAAAACCACGATGCAATCCAGGCTGGACATTTAGGGTATATTCAGACGTGATCAAATACGTAAAAAACTGCCAGACTTGTCAAAGAGGGAAACCGGGTAATCAAAGTAAGATAGGATTGATGGGAAAGAGGATTATCGAAGAACCATAGACTGTTAGTCCATGCAGCTGATATCATGGGACCGTTACCGATTTCGAAAAAGAGAAAACAACAATACATATTGGTATTTGTAGATCTTTTTACAAAATGGGTTGAAATAATTCCAATGAAAAAGCGAACGGAATCGCAATGGAGACTGAATTTCATAAACATGTCATTTCATATCGAGGAACAGCTAGGAGTCTCCAGACCGACAATGGCACAGAATTCGTTAACAAAGCCTTAAAGGATTCAACTGAAAAATTCGGTTTCAGGCACACAAAAACACTCAAATACTATCCCCAGAAAATCCAACGAACACATCGACGATTCACAGTTCGCGAAAAACATTAGGAAAAATTCGTCGACGCTGTTCACACCAGCTTTTTCAAATTGAGGCTGCGAATCGGAACCAGCACAGTCTCTTAGAAGAAACACAGAGAACGATAACGAGATAGGATTTCAAAGTGTGGATAAATCGATAGATAGATTAGGAATTTTTACAAATTATAGAAGAAGAGGTCCAGAAAAATTTAGATCAGACAAACAAGAGACAAGCAAACAGTTACAATTCAAGAAGAAGGTCGGTCGAATTAAGGCAGGAGATAGGGCGTTAAAAGAGGTAACAAAACTATCGAATGAAGCAGATAAGAAAGCAGGTAAGCTCTGCGATGAATACGACGGCCTTTCCATTATTAAAAAGAGAGTCTCTCAAACTATTTACGAACTAAAAAACCTCAGAGGAAAAAATATGGGAAACTGGAACATTAGTGATACTAAACTAGGTAGATTTGGAATAGAAAATATCAAGAAAGCAGGGAATCAATATCATTTGAAACCATGACAGACTCAAGTACTTAAGACATAGGAGACACAACTCTTGGAACGACATTAGACAGAAAAAACTTTACCTTTCAGAAAATGGAATGCACAACAAAATGCCACCTCTGCCAGAAAGAGGTGGAGAGAAGATTGCTGTACGAACACCTAACCATATGCTCAGCGATCGACTGGCTGCAGGAACGCCCTCCACCGTCACGTCAGACGAATAATACCAGATAACATAACAACTTGGATACAAACATTATCCGAAACAGAGGAGGACACTGAAGACGAGGAGAAAGCGAGGAAGGAGATAGAAATCGCATCGGAGTGGACATACATAAGTATAAGAAGAATAAGGGAGGACGAGGCTTGGCGCAAGGAAATACATACAAATGAATAACCTAAGAAGACAAAATCGGCGAACGCCGAGTCAGGCAACAATAGGTGGAGGGCTACGGCAAATTATGACTCAATTCTGCTGTCATTCAAGATTGTCACAATTATTTTGTCCTTACTTTTTCCATCTGCAAAGCAGAACACCAAATATATTATTAAAACATAACTTGGGCCTTGCCGCTGATGGAAGGTACCACCACTTAAGAATGTAAACCTTCGCCACTCTTAAGACACGACTAAAGTCATCACAAAAGCATTACCTCACATCCACCCTTCAACCCTCTTTTCTTTTCTTTTATAACTCTGTTGCAGTCAAAGGGAAACGACATACCTAACAGATTCACAGAAAACTTTAAAATTCTGAACCAGGACAGAAATACCTATACAAAGGGGAATAGGAAATCGATCAATAAAGCAATACAGGACCTACTCAGCATAGAAACAGACGACTACGAGATTGATCTGTACATCGACGACATAACACGGACGGAACCAGACGAAGAACTTTAAACCGAAAGGTATATAAGAAAACCCCTACGGGAGAGGGTTGTAACAGAAATGTTACGTGAGGAGGGTAATTCGGCACGGCCCTGCATAAAGGGGTCTAGGAGTTAAAATTTCAACTTTTAGACTATCCACTAAAACTACTCTCATAATAGTGAGATTTTTATTTTGGAGACATTTTGGGTTCAATGAACACGCTTGTAAGACTTCATGATGTGGAGTGTAAGATTGAAATATATTTTAACTGAAGAGGCCCTTCGTCGAAGGGCGAAAGCTATTGTGCAAACAAAACAAAATAAAGGACCAGTAGTTCAAGGACAATTAATATCGCCTCACAATTTATCACCTTAGTCAAAAACCTAACATCTACTAACATTTAAGGATAAAGTTTGCAAAAAAATATCCTTACACACAGAGAGTTGCAGTTAGAGAGTGTAACAGAAATGTTACGTGAGGAGGGTGACTCGGCACGGCCCTGCATAAAGGCGTTGCTGGGTCGTGCCCAGCAACCTCGATCTCTCCCGCCTCACGATAACCGCGTACTTTTTCCCAGAGTGTGGTGCGTTGTGTGGGATGGTCCAGGCGCTGTCTTCCAGAGGAACCTCTTCTAGTCTTCTACCATCACCGGCCTTTATTAAGGCTCCTCGCCGCTCCGGTCCCGCTGTTCAGGAGCCTCGCCGAACATTGCCACGAGCTGCCTACCGATCGCCCTTAAGTCTGTAATAGACTTAAGGCCTTATTACTCCGTAATAAGATCTTATCGCCAAGATTATGGGTGTCAGGAATAATCTACTCATGTCGGAAGACCTAGCCTTGGAGATCGAAGGACAGATTACTTCAGCGAAAACAAACGTCGTTAATATACATCAGTTCGAAGAACCTGCACTGTATGATCGATAACCGAACAGTCAGCGTGCTACTGAGGTTTCTGCGCAACCCATAAGTAATCCAGTAACACCACATCCTGCGGAAGCAGTTGGTCTGATTGAAAAGAAGGCTTTTCCAGATATTTATCAACCAAGAAGACGACTTAAATGGACATACCTATATGAACAGAGGTGTGATGAGAGAAAATCACCGTCTCTTTTCACTTGAAGACCCGCATCCAGTCACGGGAGTGAAGATACAGAGTATAGCAGACCAAGAACTCTTAACTTATGTTAACAAATTACTTTCAGGTGATGAAACGAAAGCCTCCCGATGATTGTAGTTTCCTCTTGATGGTGTGGAAAACGAATAGCTGTTTGGAGTTAAAGGCGATCGTGATGGCGATGATGAAGATTAGGTTCCAGATCTTTTAGAAAGACATTTATATATTAACGTTCCCGTTCATGTAAACAGCAAAATCTAAAAAAAACTGCAGTAGTTTGAGAGTTCGGTATTGTGCAGCGGTGACGGTTGTTAGGACGTTGAGCTATAGAACAAGGCTCACAAATCGAGTCTTCGCCTCAGGAAGGGAGCGAGGTCTACTACAAAAAATCAGGTTAAATATAGAAGTCCGCAGAGTAAGGAGCCAGTTGGGCCAGTTTAATAAGTGTAGTGTAGGCAGATAGCAGCATCAAACGTTTTAGGTTGGTAAAAGAATATTATATCGAAAAAAAGTAAAGAGCAGTAAAGATCTAGTTACCATTGACGCTGTGGTTATAACACAAGCTATTAATCGCTACAACTAAAGAAGTTCTGTTGATTGAAACTCCGTCGTAGTAGCCGGAAATGTCCGTTGCATCAATGGAAATATGGAAATTATAGACAACATTTTCAGAGTTGAACACCCACTTCTGTGACAAAAATGGCTTAGGAAATGAGTAGGTTCGAAAATGTTGATCATCTTTAAGAGTTCATATGATAACTATAAGGACTATAAGGACTAGGTGTGAAGATCACGCATCAGTTAACGTGTCTCGTAGAGTTCTCCAGGCTCTAAGAATTTTTATCGATAATCTGAGCGATGTAATTTTACTAGCCTACGCAGACGATCTAGTGATTCTCAACAACTCTTAACTTATATTCACTCAGGTATCAATTTTTTCTCTCGGGTCTGTTTTCTAATGGAGGTACCAAAAAGAAATGATTTCAGAAAACAACGCTGTGCTTGCAGTTCTGATGAGAATCCTGTATTCTGCTCAACATGCTGCTTTGTGCACTTAAATCACGCTTCTTCGTACTCTGACGTACCGTGTATTGTATATTGCAATCACATTCTGGGGATCGAGCTATACTGAGTGATCGAAAAGCTTCAATTATAAAAGGAATCATGCTATACGTCTCAGAACTAACAGATTAGAACATGCCTATGATGTTTTCAAACAAGCTTAAATTGGCTAGAGTGCGAGTCGTTTAACTAAGGATCGTTCGAACGATAAGCGACTCTATTTCAACGCATAGGAGATGCAGGTTAACGGATAAAATGTGACGCACTTTTACCGTAGAACTATTCGGGAGCATCGAATCGTTCAAGGTTTCATGTATGTGCGCATGCATTTAATAGCAACACTATGCTTTCGAAATTCAATCCTTTCACAATTAAAGTGCATACTCTTAGCGTTAATCTAAGAATCGTCTCATGATAAGAGTGATCGTCTTCTGAAGATGGAAATGCGTGACTCTATCGTTCAGACGACATCATTTCAGCGTTAAACTAGATCGTTTAAGAGTGAAAAGAATCTGCTTTCAAAGTATATTACTCTAACGTTTGGAGGAGTGACTTTATCGTTAAAAGGAAATTTCTGAGAGTGTAGTAGAGTTGCCACTATGGACAGACAGGTCCCCACTCCTCCTCTGATACACCTTCGTCCAAGCCGAAGGAGTGGGAAGAGATAGGGATTGCCCATAGTGACAGAAAGGTATTATGACCAAAAGTCATGCGCCAAGCGCTGTCTGACCCGAATGGTTTTGATCATGTAACGGTTTGACGGGACTTGCATGTTGGTGGTGGTAGTGGAGTATGCTAGTTGACAGGTGGTGGTAAAGTTTCACGAAATTCGTGCTGAAGGTGTAAATGGAGAGTTGAAGAGAAGAAAAGTCAGTTTTGTGAGGGATTGAGTTGTTGAAGAAAGCACGAGATTTCATAGAAGTGTTAGAGAGAAAGAGTGGTGTAGGGTGAGGATCAGGGGTACAAATGAGGGCTATAAAAGTAAGAGGGTGAACGTGCAAGTTTTTGACCGTGTACAATAGGGATGGGATGGAAAGGATTGAAGGTAGGGTGGAACATATTATAAGCGAGAGAGAGGAGGGAATGGTTCTACTGCGGGAGGATTTCAATGTACACGGTTATGAATAAAGAGGGGGATATTTTAATAGACTAGATGGTAGAAGGAGGGTGAGCGGTCATAAATAGTATGATAACTGGGGACAAACACGGAGGTACACGTATGTGATTGAGGTGGGGATATCAGTGATAGACTATGTGGTCATGAATATGCAGGAGTGGGAGGAGACGGAGAGAGAGCAGAATAAGGGGTCAAAAGTTTACACGTTTTACGTAGATCTAAAAGCAGCGTTTTCATCAGTTAATATTAGGGGGCTGTGGAAGGGATGGAGGTAGAGAAAGGTTTGATCGAGAAGGTAGGGGAGGTATATGAAGAGACGGAATATGGGGCAAGAGGGGGGGGGGCAGGATCTCGGAGGGTTTATGGACGGATAGGAGGTTGAGGCAGGGGTGCTTTCTTAGCCCAGCTCTTTTCATGGCCTTAATCGCGACATGGAGAGGAAGCTACATAAAGGAGTGGTGGGGGAAGTGAGGGTAGGAGGAGTTAGAATTTGGTCAGTCACGTATGCAGATGACATAGTGTTGTTGGAAAAAGTGAGGAGGCCCTAAAGAAGATTATGAACAGGTTGAGAAAATACCTGGATAGAATTCGGTTAGGGTTAAATGCAGAAAAGTCCAAGGTTATAGTCTTCAGGACCGGGGATGGATGGGATACAGGAGGAGATTGGAAGTAAAAGGGGATGGATATGCAGGAGGTGAAAGAGTTTGGGTATCTGGGTTTCCTATTCAGCTGAAATGGAGAAGTGAATGGTCATACAAGCTAGAGAGTAAGCAGGGCAAATACTGTGATGAGGCAGGTATGGGGATTGGGAAAGAGGTTGTTTGCAGATGACTTTGATAGGATGATTAAGCTGTTTGACTCGCTTGTGATGAGTGCGCTACTATATGGAGTAGAGGCGTGGAGGAGGAAGGGCAGAGAGGAGGTGAATCGGGTACATGAGAGGTACATCAGTCTGTATGAGGATAAAGTGAGGATGAGTCACGAGGAAGGAGGACAGGTGTATGAGATTGTTAAGAGGAATAGCATGGAGAGAGAGAAGGCAGAAGGAGAAGAGAGGACAAGAGGGTCAAGTTATAATGAACAAGATGGGTGGATTAGGCCAATAGACAGAGAGCGATCCATGTGTAAGAAAGGAGAGAAAGGAAGTCAGGAGATACATTGAAACCCCAATCGAAATTCACCCGATCGTCGCAATTCTCTGAAGTGAGCTCGTGGACGAGACGGTGCGGGGGGTTTGAAGAGGGGCGCTCTCCTCGCTCCACTCTCCGCCATTCTCGCGTGTATTCGGCCCTAACTGTTTACATTTCAGCTCCCTCGATCCTGTATGAAGGCCATCGATACCCAAGCCCGAAGCCGTTATAGGAGCGGGGTTTCAGTGTAATAGCAAGGTTGAGATGTGGAAGCATGGGCGGCTCTGAAGGAGGTGCCAAGTAAGATGGAGCGGAAAAGAAGGAAGGGAGGAGGAGGAGGAGGACTAAAGATATACGTGTAAGGAGAAGGGGAAGTAGATGTAAGATCAATGTATATAATGTAAATAGTAGTTAACGAATAGCAAATAAGTCACGGTAGATAAGAAATAGGCAGGAAACATGGAGGCAGAGTTTAGCAATGCCAGGCTGGTGAAATGTAGGAAAATGCGTGCGAGGCGTAGAGAGGAAGATAGGACAGCGCGAGCCAGCAAGCGTTTATAGTATTCAGGAACATCATATAAAGTGTGGAAGGATGTAAGAGATAAGTATTTAATTAAAAAAATTTTGAAGAACATAGTGGTGTGAGCAAGTTAATTTTTCAAGGCCAATAGACTGAAGAATAAACGTTTATCTCTCAATGTACGGCTTGACAGCGATATTGAAAATACATACGTATAGACACTCGCAGTTTCATACATGCATCATATGGATCAAAGTAAACGACCTCTTACAGAGCTGATTCAAAACAGTTTTCTCTATTTATTTATGTCAAATGTATCAGTCATGGGAAGGAAGTGTCTGAGATCAGCTTCAGTACGATTCGGATTGAATTTGAAATCTGTATCACTAAAATAATTGTTGTAGTGATACAGATTTTTATTTAATTACAATCAATCTCTCCATGCTTTTCAATTCATACTAAAGAATAACCATTTATAGAAAGAAGTATATGGCATGACACTTTCCACAACTCATACTTGCCTAATGAAATCAGTTTTTATTGGCCCTATAAAAATCTGGTAAAGGTATTTTGATTCTTTTGAGGTTAGATTATTGAAAAGAAGATCTAGGAATTCATTTTTTTTCAATGCTTATCGTGAACCACACGTGTTGAGCATTTCAAAGTGATGCTATTTCGGAAAACATTATTAAAAATTTGGAAAAATGTAATTCCTTTGTTAATTAATATCTGAATTCCGCTGCAGCACCGGAATCACACATACTTATCACTCCGAAAAAATACTAAATTAAGGTATAAATGAAGAAACAGTTTAAGTAACTGTTTCAAGATTAGATTTTGGGGATATTGGAATTAACGAGCAATTAGGAATCCATGGTCTACTCTTCCACTAACTGTTGGCATAAATTAGATCTAGGAAGAGAAGGTCGACTTTTTTGAATTCATCCTACTATACGCATAAAAGTATTTTGACGGTTGTTTTTTGGAGATTATAAGGTTGAACGAATAACTCTTTTGACATTCTCATTCTGAATGAGGAGGTATATTTGGTTTTACGCGAAAATGGACTTTCGCGGATTTATTTAAATCTCCACGTTTTGAGACCTCCAGAGTTAGAGAAAACGATTTTTAAGAAAGTGTCTGTCTGTCCGTCTGTAGTCCACAGTCTGCAGTCTGTAATCTGTAGACTCGAAAATTTGTGAAAGAATAATCATATTGGATTATTGTTTGGTACATGAATGGTTTAGTTCAATAGTTCTAGTTATATCCATCGAAGTAGCTTTATGAAAAATTAAAAATGTACATTTCCGCTCAAACTATGCAAGGTGCAAAAAAATGTTGAGGATTGAAATGATTTATTCCGAAAAGATCTAAAAATCGTCCAGAGACAATTTATTCCATAAAATGCATCGTCTTCGTTCAAGTCGTGAAAAATGTTACCAAAAATTAGAAAATGTAATTTTTCAACAAAACTATGCGAGATACAAAAGGAATAGAAGAGACGAAAATCGTTCACCATAGAGAAATCTACAAATATACTTATAACTATTTTTCGAAAGACGAATAGTTTTCATTCTAATCAGGATAACGCACTTACAAAAATGGAAAAATACCATTTTCCAACCGAACTATAAGAGACACGAGTAAACATCACATGAAAAAATGGTTGATCCTAGAAAAGTCTACAAGTTTTGCAAGAACCAATTTTTAAATAAGAAGCACATTTTTTGTTTCAATCGGGACAACGCTTTTTAAACAATGAAATATTCAGTTTGCTAGCCAAACTGTGCAGGATGCGAATATTGGTGGCGTGTATTGAATCAAGCACAGGATTAGCCGAGCGCGAAGCACGAGGAGAAAAATCTACCGAGCTTGTAGCGCAAGGTTAATAAATCATCAAGCGCGAAATCTGAATGACGCGCGCTCTAGGTGCGCTCAAACTTACGAGCGAAGCGTGCCATGAGAATGTGCCTGCACAGCGGGCAGATTTTTTTTGTGCTTATGAATTAATTCGCATTTTATACAGGAAAAAACATATTCCTTTTCAAAAATGTTAAAAAGAAAAAGTTAAATATTTTATACTTTATTTCATATATAATTAGGGGAATGAACATTTGACCAAATTTGCAACTGGAAATAATTTTCGAAACAATTTCCTGATTGAACTAATGCTTTAGCTTTCCTCGAATGCAAATGATTTAAACAATATTTTGGGCATGCAGTCATAGTGAAGAGGAGTGCTGCCCAATATTATTAAATTTTTAAAACTAATAATGAACTACATGTTCAGGAGTAGATTGTTTATACATATTTTATATTCACACGACCATTTGAAAGTTTTATGACTAAAAAGACAAATGTGTTGAACACAGAATTATATTATACAAAAATAAATCTCCAAGTTTCCAACTGCTTCACAGTGTCGTTTTTATTGTATACTTGATGAGGTCTGGCGTCGCTGGACGAAAGCTCGAATGAAAACCTTAATGAAAATACACGACTAGTAGATCAGAAACATCAAAATATCGACATCCCAGAAAAGTAACCACGCTAGTCAACAACCGAACATCATATTATTAATATTTTGGAGTACCTATGTTTTGGAACCTCAGAAATGTAAATCTTTGTACACGTTTTCCAAGACTGTAAGAAGACTCCCAAAATGAAAAAAACGTTTACAAATTTCGAAATTCATATTCCTCTCTTAAATACCAATTTTCAAACAATTGAAATCGATATAAGAGATCACCAGTGTAATTCGATTCCATTTGAATACGGGACGTTGAACGTGACGTTACATTTCAAACGTATTAACTGAGTGATTTTCTTTATCATCAGGAGAAATAATGTCTCATTATGACGATCATTTTGATGTGCAGACCAGAGGCTCACGACAATTATGATTAGAACACGTTTACACCAGAAAGGTCACGGTATAGGCAGTTTTTAAGGAGGATTATTTGAAAGAGTCTTGCCTCTGTTATCAAGAGGAGCGGAAGCAGTGGGAAGAGAAGCGTTGATGACAGGCAGCAATATCGCTACTGATGTGCTCGAGCGAAGAGCCCCTCTATCGGAAGTTTACAAACTCATACGAGGCAAGCTGGTAAAAATTTGGAAAGAAAAGCTGAGGAAAAAGTGAGCAATCTTATGAAAGGATCAGGATATGATCCAACGCAGCGTGAAAGAATCACTCAGTTACTATCTGGTCGTATATTCAGAGCTACCAAAGTTGAAACGCCGCAACGATGCCGCAGGCGGGGAATCGTCACCCGCCAGTCGCCACTCATCGGCCGCCGAGATGCGCTTCGGAAACTCCCGAACGAGCGGGAATCGGATGCTGATTGGTCGTGTAGAGAGCAGAATATCAGCCGCGGGAACTTCAAATTTCAAAATATAGAATTTTGAATGATATACATTATTGGAACTGCACTTCTGTTGGATTCATTTATTTGCATTGTTTATTCCGTGAGGGACAATTTGAAAGAATGGAAACTGAATAGAAAATAGAAAAAACTGAAAAAACTACGGTTGAAATTGGAATTGTAATTTAGAATTTTCAACTGAGTAATACCCAAGGTTTTTGTGTTTCAAGATTTGAGATATTCATATTAAATCCCTGAAAGTTTTAGATAGTCTCATTCATTCAAAGTAGGATCATGTCACGCACGCAAAGTTTTTTTTTCGATGGAACAAAAAATTTTTATTTGCCAAAAAAGTATGTGGAGCGGGTCGGAAATCGAGTTTTCTACCCTAGGCCAGGAACTACAGATCAATGTAGACAAAAGAATACCGACATTTACGTTGATCTCAAACTTCCTTTTCTAGGGTAGAAAATTCGATTTTCTACTCACTCCACAGGCATCAAAAGTCGAATTTCCGAGATGGAACCCTCAAACAAACGAAAATTAATAACATTATTAGTATTCATTATTATTATTCTAAACAGTTTCATTCTTCACCATAAAGTTGAATTTTTAAGTCAAAACGCGAATTTTTCAGAAGACAGTTGGATTTTTAACGAAAGAGTTTTTTTCAGAAAAGAAATATGAATTTTCAATCGAAAGAAACGATGTTTCAACCAAACAGTCTCATTTTTGATAGACAAATATGACAAATCAAATAGATAATGTTCTTGGATGGAAATTCCTGTTTCTGAAAGATTCACCTCTTTCGATGAAAATTTGTTTGTTTTTGTTGAAAATTCATCTTGCTTCTTGGAAACTCAACTGAAGACGAAAATTCAAGACAAAATTCGTCTTTGATTAAATATTAATTTTCATTGTTTGCTGCTGGTTGGTTGTTGTTAATTTGGTTGCAAATGCATCTTTGAAGGTTAAAAATTCGACTATGGAGTTAGGAATACAACTATTTTATTAGGAATTTATCTGATTTTTTGGATGTTTATTTTTGTTGAATTCATATATTTGATTTGT
>WSXT02188069.1:3280-20197 GCA_011762715.2 Neuroterus valhalla | reverse complement strand
AGAAGAAACATTTTTTTTCTCCAAACTTTTTTTCATATCTTGCGTGGTTTGTCTAAAAATTCTTATTTTCGTTTATATTTTCGAATTTTGAAAATGCCACTACTCTGACAATTTTGTTTTTATTAAAAAAAAATCGTAAGTATAAATTGTTGCACTTTTTACCCTCTACAAGAAACCGTACTTACAATTTTTGTGTCTTGGAAAAAAAAGTCAAAAAAATTTTTCAAAATGCTTCCCCTCCTCTGTTTTTGATCCATAACAAATGGTTAACGAACTCGATTTGTATTTTTGGTCTCTCAAAATGGTTGCAAAAGCACGATCGGATATGATAATTCTTTCGAAAGTTATCGAGTTCACAGACTATTTTTCATTTTTTTTTTTTTTGTGCCATCAAAATGGAAATTTTCGATTTTTTTTAGAAAATTCAAAAAGTTGTATTCACCATCTTGTAGGGCTCTCTTGAAGAAACATTTTTCTCTCTGACTTTATTCTCAATCTTGCTTTATTTGGCTAAAAATCCCGATTTTCGTTTATATTTTCGAATTTTGAAAATGCTACAACTCTGACAATTTTGTTTTTATCAAAAAATATCATAAGGTTAAATTGTTTCATTTTTCACCTACAACGAAATACTGTACTTACATTTTTGAGTCTTGGAAAAAAGAGTCCGGGAAAATGTTCAAAATCTTTTTCATTTTTTATTAAAAATGGCTGGGTAACGAACTTGACCTGTCTTTTTGGTCCATCAAAATGTGTGTCAAAGAGCAATCCAATCCGAGTAGTCTTTTAGAAGGCGACGACAACGACGTCGACGACAACGAGAACAGACAGACAGACACCAACGTAAAAACTCCTTTTTCGGAATCAGAGGGTCTCAAAACGTGGAGATTTCATAAATTCCGCGAAAGTCAATTTTCACATAAAACCAATACCTTCTCATACTTCTAGAAGGTAAAAAGTGAAACAATTTACCTTCACTGAGATTTATCTATTTACTGAGATTTATCTTCCTTATGATTTTGTTTGATAAAAAGAGAACTTTCAGAGTTGTGGCATTTCCAAAATTCGAAAATATAAACGAAAATGAGAATTTTTAGTGAAACCACGCAAGATATGAAAAAAAGTTTGAAGAAAAAAATGTTTCTTTTTAGGAGCCCTCAAGGATGATATTTACCAGTTTTCGATTTTGTCGCGGGAAATGAAATTGAAATTTTAGTCGCACAAAAAATGATAAGAAATAGATAGATTCATTTTTTGGTCAAACTATTCAAGCTACGGGAAAATATATATGAACTAAATTTTTGCACCGAAAAAAGATCTACAAATTTGGTGAAATTAACTTTTTGATAGGACAAGTAGTGTTTGCTTCATTATTAAAAAGCCATAGAATTAATGAATTTCAATCAGGAAAAATTACCATAAAAATCGAATAATACAATTTTTGAAAAAATGACTAAGGCTACCGTTTTGGAAAAACTTCGATCGAGTGCGTAGCACGAGACTCGTGATGAGAATGTATTCGTTAAAGCCGGAGGAGCTTTAACAAGAGGGAATTCACACTCATCAAATTTAGGAAGTCGACATTTCTCTTTTGAGTTTAACAAGCTTTTCATACAAATGTAGGAAGGTTCAAAGGCCGAGCGCGGAGCGCGAGGGGACATTACCATCGAGCGCGAAGCGCGAGATGCGAAAAACACGAGCCTTTGGCGCGCTCAATCTTGCGAGCGAAGCAAGCCGCGCGCGAAGCGCGAGATGAGAATGTGCTTGCGAAGCGGGCAGATTTTTTTGAATTAAAATGTAACTTCTAGATGAATATCCTGTATTTAGTCAATTAATATTAACAAATTGATGGATATAACTGTTAACTGTTGCATTTTCGAATTTCGAATGAATAACTTACATAGGTTTTATTATAAAATGATGAGGATCAATTCTAGGTTGCGAACAAGCACTATATAACAATTATAGTTAATAGTTTAAACAATTTTTATAAACAATTCTACTTATTTGGAACATCTGTTCATCGAAAATTTTTCTCTTCTGTGGAATCATTTATGTTCATCTGAAGAACAAGAATATTGCACACTAGAATTCCATGGAACAACATTTGTCATGGTTATAAACAATTTTCATGAACAAATTCTTCTATTTGGCATATCTGTGTATCGAAAACTTTTCTTTTCTTTGGAATCTTCCATTTTGATTTGAACAACAAGAATACTACACATTAGACTTCCATGAAACTTCATCCGTCATTGTTTTAAACAACTTTTATAAACAAATTCACTTATTTGGTATATCTGTGCATCGAAAATTTTTATTTTCTGCGAAATCATTTATTTTCATCTAAGGAACAAGAATATTACACAATACAGTTCCATGAAACAAAATTTGTCATTGTCATAAACAATTCTTATAAACAAATTCTTTCATTCGGCATACCCGTGTATCGGAAATTTTCTTTTTCTGTGAAATCATTTATTTTCATCGGAAGAACAAGAATAATGCACATTTAAGTTCCATGAAACAACATTTGACATTATAGATTTAATGCTTTCACGATGATCCAATATGATGAAATAATATATTTCGGGTAAAGATCGTGTATAAAACTACGAAATTTGTCGAATTTTCGTGAACTTTCGCGAAACGTCGACAAATTCTGTAGTTTTGTACACGATCGAAACCCGAAATCTCTTATTTCAACATATGACATTGTTTTAAACAAATTTTATAAACAATGCACTTATCTGGAATTTACATGCATCAAAAATTAATCATTCATGCGGAATCATTTCTCTTCATCTAAAGAATAGAATTTGTGCACAATTGACTTTCGTCCAATAACATTTATCATTGTTATTAACAAATCATACAATCAAATTCACTTGTTTTAGTGTCACTACACTTGGCTACATTCATATAAAAACGTATCCCATGACAAATAAGTGAAGTTGTTTCTGAAATTGTTTAAAACAATGTCAAATATTGTTTTATGGAACTCTTATGTGTAATATTATTGTTCTTTAGATAATAATAAATGATTCCACAAAGGAGAAAGATTTTCGATGCACAGATATGCCAAATAAAAAAATTTGTTCATAAAAAGTCTTTATTACAATGTTAAATAATGTTTCATGGAACTCAAATGTGTATTATTCTTGTTCATTAGATGAAAACAGATGATTTGACAGAAAAAGAAAATTTTCGATGCACAGATATGCCGCATAAAAGAATTTGTTTAGAAAAATTGTTTGTAACAATGATGAGTGTTGTTTCTTGGAACTCTAATATGTATTTTTCTTGTTCTTCACGTGGAAATAGATGATTCCACCAAAAAGAAAAATTTCCGATCTACAGATACGCTGAATAAAAGAATATGTTTATGAAAATTGTTTATAACAATGACAAATGTTGTTTCATGGAACTCTACCGTGTAACATTATCATTTTTCAGAAGAAAATTAATGATTCCACAGAAAAGGAGAATTGTCGATGCACAGATATGCCGAATAAAAGAATTTGTTTATAAAAATGGTTTAAACCATTGACGAGTATTGTTTCATGGAACTTTGATGTGTATTATTTTTGTTCTTCACGTAAAAATAAATGATTTCACGGAAAAGAAAATTTTTCGATGCATAGATATGCCAAATAAGGGAATTTGTTTAAATGAATTGTTTATTTCAATGTCAAATGTTATTTCATGGAACTCTAATGTATAATATTCTTGTTGTTCAGATGAGAGTGAATGATTCCACAGAAAATGAAATTTTTCAAAGCAAAGATGTTCCAAATAAGTTAATTTTTTTATATTAATTGTTTTAACTTT
This sequence comes from Neuroterus valhalla, assembly GCA_011762715.2. NCBI lineage: Eukaryota > Metazoa > Arthropoda > Insecta > Hymenoptera > Cynipidae > Neuroterus > Neuroterus valhalla. The sequence goes on along the minus strand of WSXT02188069.1, from coordinate 16,366 downwards.
TAACTATAATTGTTATATGGTACTTGTTCGCAACTAAAAGTTGATCCCTCACATTTTTACAATAAAACCTATACAAGTTATACATTTAAAATCCGAAAATGCAACAGTTAACAGTAATATACATTATTTGTTTATAACAATCGAAAAAATACAGGATATTCATCTAAAAGTTACATTTTCATTAAAAAAAGGAACTTCACTAATTCAACACCTTTGTGGAGAAATATCGGTGAATAAGGCTATGTAAATATCGTAAATATAACCAATCGAAAATTATAAGTTAAAACACAAATTGTTAAATAAAAAATTCAAAAAACGTGCACCTCTACATTGAAGTATGATTCTTCATGAGTATTTTAAAAGAAGTTCTGAACCGTTAAAAATTGGTATTCGTCCAAATTGGTATTAGCAATTGGAATCTAATCGACGGTTCTTCATAGTGGGCTAGCGAAAATGATCAAAATTAGAAGAAATCATGTAAAGTAAGGAGGGAAGGGTCAATACAAATATTTTAAATTTGTAGCGAAATATATCCCAATTAGTATCCATTATAGATGTATCTATTTGATGTGGGTTCCGCTTCTCCAAGATGGCCTTCAGGGGATTGTAATTCCGTTCGAAGCAGGTTACACATTACCATAACCATTCTAATCCCCTGAATGGACTCTCTCCGAAACAGCGATAATAATCCATTCGCGTTTAATATACCCTCAGGCGGAATTAAAGTCTTAAAGGTAATCCTGCTTCAATTCTTGCCAATTTTCTGTATTCTTTGCTCAAGTGTAGGTAGTTTCCATGGCAGATTAATTTTATTATTAGTATATAGTTCAGGAAAGTTGGGACCAGATTTTTATATTTGATAATTAAATTTGCGGCTAGAACGAAGAAAGCCGATGCTTGGCATCGCTCTGCGTTACGATGCATGTGCAAGATCTATGCTCCTGAGATGGATTTGTTCCTGGGCTTTTACTCTAAAAATGTCGATTTGAAAACTAACTGAGAAGATCTCAAACGGAGTAATTTGGGGTTCTCACAAGATAGGCAAGCAGAAAAAGTTAGGGAGTGAAATTGAGGGAGAAAACTTTCATCGAGGTTTGAGGCCGAGGGAGGTCGTGAAATATAGCCCTTGGATTCCGTATCCGCAGGTTCGCCAACTCACGAGACGGAACTAGAAGTTGAACGCCACCACGTTTATTTCACGTTGACGTAACCGCATTGCCCTCCCGCCCTTTTCCCCTCAGGTTGGCGTTCGCCATCGATTTCAACCTCAGAGTCCAACGAACGGAACTCCTGCGGGATTCAAGGACGAGAGCTAAATCTCGCATTATAAATCTTTCTTCCTGATAAGTGTCTGATTTTAGTTGGCTTCGTGTTACGATCTATCCGAATGGAAAATGTCATTCTAGAAATTTCATGAATTAAGTCCTCAGAAGTTTGAGAGTGTCATGTCTTTCTGTATAAAAAAAGGACTCGCCACTGCCGCCGCAACAGGGTCCTCAGAAGCCTTCCGCAAGGGCTTCAAGATCCTCTTACTAAAGCGTCTGGAGCCTACTACAATAGCCTCTGGAGCCTCTTACATGAATCTTGTAAGCCTCCTACAACAAACTTGAATGCCTTCCACAAGAAACCTTGAGAGCCGCCCACATGGTCCTTGAATCCTCCCACAAGAGCCGCAAGAGCCTCCTAAAAGAATCTCGAAATCCCCGAAGATAACCTTCAAAGCCCCCTACAAGAATCTTGTAAGTCTTGAACAACAGACTCAGACGTGTTCCTCTAGAGCTTTTAGAGCGTACCAAGAGAGCCTGGGAAGGCTCTAACAAGTATTTCGAAAACCTTCCACAAGAGCCTCATGAACCTCCCACAAGGACCTCGAAAGCCTCTCACAAGAACCTTCAAAGCTTTCCACAAGAAAATTCAGAGTATTGCTCAATAGGCTGGGATGTTTTCCACAAGTACTTCCAGAGCCTTCCACAAGAGCCTAGAAATCCTCCTTCAAGAACCTTGAAAGCCTCTCACAAGAACCTTGAAAGCCTCTCACAAGAATCTTGGAAGTCTCCTACATTAACCCACATGGTCCTCAGAAGTCTGCCACGAGAGCTCCCAGAGCCTCCTCTAATAGTCTAGAAAGCCTCCTCAAAATATCTTGAAAACCTCCCACAAGAAACTGAAGAGCCTCCTACAAGAACCTCGGAAGCCCCCACAATAACCATGAGAGTTTTCCACAATAACCTTGTGAATCTTTCACAACAGACTCAGACGTCTTCCACGAGAGCTTCTAGAGCATACCACGTGAGCCTGGAAAGACTCCAGCAAGTATCTCAAAAACCTCTTACGAGAACCTCATGAGCCTTCCACAAGGACCTCGAAAACCTCTCGAGAACCTCCAAAGCTTTCCACAAGAACCTTTTAAGTATTGCACAACAGGCTCGAGAACATCTCGAAAACCTTCAATGCTTTCCACAAGAAACTTTTGAGTAGTTCACAACAGGCTGAGACGTTTTTTACAAGTTCTTCTAGAGCCTTCCTTGAGAACCTTGGAATCCTCCTATAACAACCTTGAAGCATTTCACGAGAACCTTCAGAGCCGCCCACATGATCTTAAAAGTCTACCACGAAAGGTCCCAGAGCCTCCCCTAAAAGGTGGAAAAGGCTTGAAATATCCTAAAATATCTTGAATACCTCACACGAGAGCCTCAAGAGCCTTCTACAAGAACCTCGGAAGCCCCCACAAGAACCTTGAAAGCCTCCCACAAGAGCCTTGTAAGTCTTTCACAAAAGACTCAGACGTATTCCACGAAAGTTTTTAGAGCCTACTACGAGAGCCTTGAAAGATTCCAGCGAGTATCTCAAAAACCTATCACAAGAACCTGTTGGGTATTGCAAAAGAGGCTGAGACGTTTTTTACAAGTACTTCCAGGCCCTCTCACAAGAGCCTGGAAATACCCCTACAAGAACCTGAAAGCCTCTCACAAGAACCTTGAAAGTCTCTCACAAGAATCTTGAGAGGCTCCTACAATAACCTTGGAAGCCTTTCACAAGCACCTTCAGAGCCGCCCACATGGTCCCTAAAAATTAACCACGAAAGCTCCGAGAGCCTCCCCCAATAACCTGGAAAGTCTGCTTGAAATATCTTGAGAACCTCCCACAAGAGACTCAAAAACATTCTACAAGAACCTCGGAAGCCCCTACAAGAAACTTGTAAGTCTTTCACAACAGATTTAGAAGTATTCCACGAAAGCTTCCAGACCCTTCCACAAGAGCCTAGAAATCCTCCCACAGGAACCTTGAAGTCTCGCACAACAGACTCAGACCTCTTCCACGAGAGCTTCCTGAGCCTCCTACAAGTATCTCGAAAAACCTCCGCAAGAGCCTCAATAGTCTCTCACAAGAACCTCAAAAACCTCCCACAAAAATCTTATGATGCACAGCATATTATGATGTCTTTCACTTGAGCTTCCAGAGTCTACCACTAGAGCCTAGAAAGCTTTCGGAAAGTATCTTCAAAAACATCCCACGTGAGCCTCACAAGCCTCTCACAAGAACCTCGAAAGACTCTCATGAGTGCCCAAGAGCCTTTAACAAGATCTTCGGAAGCCTCTCACAAGAACCTCAGAAGCCTCCCACGAAAGCCCTCAAAAATTTTCACAAGAACCTCAGAAGGCTTCCACGAAGGCCTTCAGAGCCTCTAACTAGAACCTTAAGATTTCCTCACAACAGACTCTGGAACTTGTAAATATAGCCTCCATAGTGGCTTTACAGTGCACAGATTTTCCCGGAGAGGCTGCAAGAGCCTTACATGAGGGCAAATAGAGAGATCCAGGGGATCCTCTAGTTTAAGCGCTGCAGGGCCACCTACAATACCTCCCAGGGAGGTCTCTTGCGAGGGAATCAGCAGCCTCCTTCCACAATTCTCCTGGAGTCTGCTGCAGAAATTGAGATGAAATCAAAATTGTTTGGATTTGTGTCTTATTTTGGATCTCCATAAAGCTTACAATTAATAAAAAAACTAGGAGAAAGTATATATGTGAAATCATATCAACCTTTCCCACATAACAATATCTCACAAAGCTTTGGGTGACCACACAAAAGCTTTAGGAGCCTCTCTAGAGGGCTTGGGAAGCCTCTTACAAGAACTTTGGAAGCCTCTCACAGAGGACCCTGGATCCTGTTACGCTTCTTCAATTTGTTTGAGATTTGAAATAATTCTCCAAAAATTTTTGTAGTCAATGAAAACTCTTTTCCGAAACTAAGAATAATATTTTTTGTTACAGGTAAGTGCAGAGGATGCAGTTCTCTTCTCCTGATTGTAAGTTCTATGAATTATTCGGAAGATTTTCAAGGTAATGTGAAAGTATATGCAAATGTAGTGATTAGTTATGGAAACCCAGAAGTGCAAAGCCACGCCCTACTTAGCTTATGTTCACGTCCCAGAAAGTTCAATGTTCATACAAGACCAGGAACGCCTCCTGCAGAAGAATTGATAGGAGCCATGGAATGAAACCATGCCCCCTCAATAAGCAATGTCTACGCCTCCGTGTTAGCTACATCCCTCATTGTTTAACTGACACGTCCAAAAAAATTTGCGCAAGTGAAAATATTGTAATCAGCCACTATGAAACTGATAATACTGAAGGAAAGACAATCTGCCTTTAAAAAAACAGCAGGAACTCCCACGGTACTAGCTCATCGACTTTTTTTATATTGAAACTTGCCAACCACGCTTCTCAAGATTATCGATTGGTACTGACTTGTGATAATTTATGAATACTTTGTCAACAATTTATTTTGGGTCGCACTAATTATTCAGAATGCATAATCGCACCTCTAATGTGACAGCTACATTCCCTATTGTTAAAGTAGCACTTCCCTCAACATTTTCGCAAATGCGACCTTGGTATTTACCCACTACCAAACTTCTAGTACTGAAAATAAGACACGCCTCCTGCAGGAAATTGATAGTAACGCTCCCGATACTAGTTGATCGACTTTTCCTGTAGTAAAAATTGTTATCAATGCTTTTCAATAACTGACTTCTACTGATAACAATGGATGATTACTATGCCAAAAATAGATAGATGTTACTTTGGAATCGAACCATGCCTCGTTGATAAGTTGATAAATTATGACCACGCCCCGTTTTAGCTACAGCCTCTATTGTGAAACAATACTTTCCTGAATGTTTTCGCTAATACAACCTTAGTATTCAGCCACTGTAAAACTGCCAAGATTAGGAATAAGACACGCCTCCTAGAAAAAATTGATAGGAACGCCCACTTCAATAGTGGATCGACACTAACCATGGTGAAAATTGTCATCAATGCTTCTCAAAATCATCAAGTGACACTTACTGATACCTAATAATTGGAAATCAATGCGTCAAAAACAGATGACGGGTCACGGCCCTTATTAGGAATGAATAATTGCGTGTACAATATCAACTATAAAGTCAAACCATCCTCCTTGATAAATTATAACCACGCCCCCGTGTCAGCTACAGCCCCTTATGAAATCAACACTTTCCTGAACATTGTAGCTTATACAACCCTCGTAATGAGCTAGTGTAGAACGGCCTATACTGAAAGAAGACACACTTTCTTGTAAAATTGATGTGAACGCCTCTATCACTAGTTGATTGACACTCCCTATAGACAAAATTGTTATCGATGCTAATCGAAGTCATCAACCGACACTTACTGACAATAATTAAAAACAACTTGTCAGAAAGAGATGCGGGATCACGGCCCTTATGAAGGATACATAACTGCGCATCCAATATCACCTTTGGAATCAAACCATCTCCCTCGATAAATTATGACTACGCCTTCTCTCACGTACACTTCCTTTTGTGAAATGAACACTGCCCATAAAATTGTCGCAAATACAACCCTGATATTCACCAACTGCCACAGAGAATAAAAAACACCTGCAGAAAATTAATAGGGACGCCCCCAATACCGGTTGATCGACACTTTCTATGGTAAAAATTGTTATCGATGCTTCTCAAAGTCTCCAACCGACACTAATTGATAATAATCAAAAATACTTTGTTAGAAACAGATGTTGTGTCACGGCCCTTATGAAGAATACATAACTGCGCATCCAATATCACCTTCGGAATCAAAACATCTCCCCGATAAATTATGACTACGCCTCCGTGTCAGATACATTTCGTATTTTAAGATGAACACTTTCCTTTATATTGTCGCAAATGTAACCCTGGTATCCACTCACTGCTCAACTGCTAGTACTGGAAATAAGACACGCCTCCTGCAGAAAATTAATAGAAACGCCCCCAATACTGGATCGACACTTCTTGTGGTAAAATTGTTATCGATGCTTATAAAAATCATCATTTGGCAAATACGAATAATTATTGATAATCACTTCGTCAAAAGTAGATGTAACATCACGATCTCCATTGAGAATAAAGAACCGCGCCCTCAATATCAACTTCGGAATCAAACCATACCCCTTGATGAACTATGACCACGCCCCGTTTCAGCTACAGCCCCATTGTAAAACAACACTTTCCTGAATATTTTTGCTAATTCAACCCTAGACATCAGCCACTGTAAACTGACAATATTTGAATAGGACACGTCTTCTAGGAAAACTAATAAGAACGCCCACATCGAAAGTTGATTGACACTCACCATAGTAAAAATTGTTATCGATGCTTTTCAAAATCATCAACTGACACTTACTGGAAATAATTGAAAATTTATCAATTATTTATAAATGAGAAAAACTTCAAGTTTATTAAAATTGATTGAAGTAAATTCAAGTGAATTAAAGGAAATTCGAATTGTACTTCTGAAATTGGGACATTTGATGGTAGTTTTTCAAATATGGTTGCCTGATTCTTGAGTTCAATCATTAAATTTCTAGAAATTTTTGTGATGGAATCGAAGTTAATTCATGTGGGTCAAAATGATTTAGAATGAATTCTCAAATATACGAATGGAATCAGAATAATTTGAATAAATTTGAGTTAATTGAAATAAGGTTTAAAAATTTGAATAAATTCAAATGAATCCCAGTACTTTACCTGAATTCAAGAAAATTTGAATGGTTTCTAGTTAATCAGAAGGAATATAAATAAATTCCAATAATTCCGAATGAATCCAAGTAAATTTGAATCAGTACAAGTAAATTGGAATCAATATGCCTTATTTCGAGTAGTTTAAAATTGAGTTCAGTGAATTCGAGTTGATTGAAATTAAATTCAGGTAATTGAAATAAATCTGAATGAATCCACATGAATTCAAATGAGTTCGAACAAGTTCAAGGTGATTCAATTAAATTCTAATAAGGACTATTGTCCTATTTTTTTCGATTTTCAATAAACTGTGATAGGGAAAATTCGAGGGCTGTTGTGCAAATTTGGTTGCATGATTCGTATGTTCAATTTATTCAATTATCAGGAACTCTCTTCTCGAAATCTAAGTCAAGCGGGAAAAATTTCAATGAATCCTAGCGAATCAATTCCGATAAATTCGGATGAATTCAAGGAAATTTTGTCGGATTTGAAATAATTAAAATCAGGATTCGAATGAAATCAAGTAAATTCAAGTGAATTTGAATAAATTCCAATATATTCACGTGAATTCAAATAGATTTGAATATTTCCAACATAATTCAAGTAAATCTCAAGAGATTGAAATAATTCGAAATAAATTCCAGGTAATTCAAGTAAATTAAAATTAGTTCCAAATAATTCAAATAAATATGAATAATCTCATAAAAATTCGAATGAATTAGAAGAAGCTAAAGAAAATTTTAATTAATCCCAATAAATGTAAGTGAATACAAATAAATTCAATCCATTTCGAATAAATTTAAGCATACTAAAATAAATAAAAATTGAATAAAATGAGTGTAAAGAAATGCAAATAAATTTGAGTAAATAAATGTTTGTTGATTCATTTTTGCCTAAACTTTTCTTCTGTTTCTCCGGATGGAGTTACAGACATAAATCTGTAAATTTACGCTCATCCGTCCATGCTTTGGACTTTTACGTACCATTAAACCTAATTGGACTTCTGCAATGTAATTAGAAAAATCTAAATGCGAAGCAACTTTATTATGCCTCTACTCCGTGTAATACGAATTAGCTTCATAAAATGTTTGCTTCATTAGGTACATGAAACAAAATTCTATTTCAGATGCTAAAAAGATTTTATTGTCATAGTAGTACTTCCAATCAAACGCTTTAGACGCCTCCAGTTCTTTCTTGTTGAGAAATAACAATTTTTTATCCCTAATTAATGTTTAATTAAATTTGCGTCCTCTCAGACGTCGTTCATGAATTAGGCTACTAATATTAAGCCCTTTCTTTAATTATCTCTGTCAGGTATGCTAGTTCCCCCACTGATTTGACCCTCTTATACCATCTGTTGTACTGTGATTCCCTAGTTTTCTTCCATCCTTCCTCTCCTTGTACATCATCTCCAATCCTTTCCCTGTAATTATATATTCCCTTCATGGATACGACCTTCTTTCCTCATCCACGGTCTCTCCCCTTCTCATTTTGTTCCTTCTGCCTTTCCTCTCCTCCCCCTTAACTCAATCTTCTTTATTCTTCACTTGCTTAACTACCATCTTTTTTTTACCCAAATCTTCTCTCAGCATATATCCTGGACAATCCCAACTTACCCCTATAACCATATATCCCTATAACGCACTCAAGAATCTTTCGTGAAGACTTTCTACTCTCTTTTGCTCCTTTCTTCCTCTAATTTCTTCTCAATCTCCAATCATCCGTGAAGCTTCTCTTACCTATGTCCCTATCAATATTTCCTTCCATCCCTTGACCCATTATTTAACTCACATACTTCAACCATTTTCTTACTTGCAGCTCGTTGCCTCCTCCTGCCTCAACCCCAAACCCTATGAAACAGAATTCCTCCACAATTTTAATTTTTAACTGTTTCTCATTTACTCCTCTTCCTTCCATAGCTTGACACAACATCCTCTTGTTGACTGAGTCGAACGCTGCTTTGGAATCCACTAACAAGGTCACTAGTTTTTCTCTCTCCCTTCCCAAATTCCTACTCACTAAATAGTTAAAGATGTGAATGTAATTGGTTGTTCCCATCCCTTTCCCGAATTCCGTCTGGTTTCGTGGAACGCTACCTTTTACTTTCCTTACATATTCTACACATCTCTTTTTTACCCCCCCCCCCCCCTCCACACCTAAACACTAGCGCTTAATTCTCCATGTCATCCTCCTGTCGCTTTATTTTTTAGCCCTTTCTATTGCCTCCTTTACTTCCTCCCTACGTATATCATTTCTATCTTCCTCCCCTTTCTCTATAACCTTCTCCTCTAACCTCTTTTTCTTCCCCTCCCAACAGCTTTTCAAAGTACTTCCTCTGTCCAGAAAAGTTAAGTCCGTAACCAAAAAAATTAATATTTAACAAATTAGTGCAGCTCTTAACGAAATGGTTGATCTTCCAGAAAAAGGGAGATGATTTTTTAACCTAATAGTTAAATAAGAAAAATGAAAGGAACAAATCTTCTGCATAACTGATGAATTTTCCACAGAAAATTCGGTCTCTGCACAAAAAATGTCTTCCTACCATATATTCCTATTCTGATATGTAAAGTTTTATCTTAAGTTCAATTTTTGACGGAATTGTTGAATCAGTATGTCAGAAAGAGGAAGTGAAATTCGATGGAGCGATTCAATCTTGAACCAAGAAGTTCATTTCTTTATCAGATAAGATGAACGCTCAATAAAGAAAATCCACTTTTCATCGAGAAGACTAATTTTAAACAAAAATTATCAATTTTGATCTTAAGAGATAAATTTTTACTCAAGAATTTCAATTTTCAGTCAAGGAGATAAAGTTTTGAATAAAAGGATGAATCCTTTGCGAGAATTTGATTTTCAACGAAGCGGTCGAACAAATTGTAGGATTTTCAATTATCATTCAAAACAAAATTCTAAAAAGCAGAATAAGGTTTTAATTGGGACGAATTTTGGAGTATGTTGTCAAATTCTTGAGTCAAAAGGCCGCATCACATACAGGAAGTTGGTATTTTAACAAAATTAATTAATTTTCTGACCGATGGAACAATTGAATCGAACTAGAATTCAAATGAATTCCACGAGAGTAGGGAACAATGAAAAGAATTCAGGATAAATAAATTAAACTGGATTCGGAAAATTCAGGATCAATCATTGAGGACTCGGCGTAGATTCTTGAAAAAATGTTTAATTTTGAATAAATTCATTTGAATTTGAACAACTTTATTTTAAAGGATTCGAGTGATTCCGAAAGAATTGAGGGGAATTCAGAAGAATTAAAAGAGAATTCCAAATTTATTCCAATTAGTGAGAAACCATATGAAAATTCAATGTATTACATTCGTTTTCATAATTTTCCAGTGAATTAAGAATGAGTGAAGTATATCTAGAAGCATGCATGGTGAATCAGAGGAATAATCCACGAAACTTGAGAAAATTCAAGTTGTGTTTAAGAAAAATTCGAGAAAATTTTGAAAGATTTTCAGTAAATTTTTAAAAATTCAAGGAAATCCGGAAGAATTACAATACAGCAAAAACGATTCAGGATAAACCAGAGGATAAAAAAATAATTTAGGAAATTGCAACATAGAATTCATCTATTAGGATATTTCCAGATTAATGCTGTATTTGCTGGATTCGACTTGGGATGTTTTGAATTGTTCAAAATAGCAATCAGAGCTCTAGATGGTAAAAAGAGCTCTAGAAGGCGAAATGAGCTCTAGAAGGCAAAAAGAGCTCTAGGAAGCAAAAAGAGCTCTAGAAGGTGAAAAGAGCTCTGGAAGGCAAAGAGAGCTCTTGAAGGCAAAGTGAGCTCAATTGGTCTCTATGAGCTCTATAAGCAAGCAATAATATAATTGATGTGCCATATCTCAAAGAACAATGGGTCGATGATGATTCAGAAGAAATTGCTGCTCGTGTTTTACAGTTTCCAAAAAAGACGGAAATGGCGAAAGAGTTCTAGAAGGCAATGAAAGCAAAGAAATAGTTTGTGTGCCATTTTTGGGAAAAGGATTGTTCCTGTATGGTAAGTAGTTGAGAGGAAGCATTTGATGCTTGTTCTATATTGTTCTGAATATCGCGGAATTTGGCAGAAGAGGCTCCAGACGATTAATGTGAAATGGTTAATGATGGAAATGAAAAGTATAATCGGATAAAAACGATTGCATGAGCAGTTGTGGAGAAAAAATCACTGCTTGTCTCATATTGTCTATAATTGTAATATTATTATTGATAATAATAATAATAATAATAATAGATCTTCTTTGAGTTGCCAACTGAAAAAAATGAACAAAAGGATATAGTATGACCAATAATAACCTAAAGGGCAAGGTACAACTATAGCTGCCTTACAACCGTACCCTGGCCGAAATGTCCGAAAATGACAAAAAGATTCTAGAAGTCAAATGGAGTGAAGATATGGTGAATGCGCCATATTTGAGAGGAGAAAAAACGTTTTAAATTATTTTAAATATACCTAGAATGGCAAAGAAAGCTCTAGGAGGCAATGGAATCAAACGAATGAATAATGTGATATATTGTAGGGAAGCAAAATTAGTTAGAGATAACCAAAAATGAAAATATGAAAGGTATAAAATATATCTTCACGGTGGCGTGAGCAGTTTCAGAAAGGAACTGCCACTTCATCTTATATTGTCCCGAATATAACGAAAAATGGGTGAAGAGTTCAAGAAGGCAAAGGAAGCATGAGAAAGTGTAATCCGCTATATTTTGTTTGAAAAAACTTGAGTCAAGGTGGTCCATAATAGGAATCGAATTTAAGATGAAATCAAACGAATGGTTAATGTGCTGTATTTCGAAATGACTCGATTCAGGATGATCCAAAATGAAAAAAGAGGGAAGAAAGGCTTACTTAACGACGAGTTGGGATTTAATGGAATTATAAACAAAAGCGTGAGCAGATTGCAAGGAAAAATCACTTCTTGTGTTATATTGTTCATATATAACTAAAAATAACAAAAAGCTTCTAGAAGGCAAAAGAAGCGAAGAAATGGTCAATGTGCTTTATCTCGGAGAAAAAAATTGTTTCGGGATGGGTCCTTCAGAAAAGATGATCCACTGCTTGCGTTATAATGTTTTTAGATATGATGTAAAATAACAGAAGGTTTTTGACGGAAAAAGAAACGAAAAAATGGTGAATGCGCTACATCTGAGAGGAGAAAAAATGTTTTGAAATAGGTGGGTCAGGAAAAAGGATCTGTCGCTCGTGTTTTATTGTTTATATGTAACAAAAAATTGAAGAAAGGTTCCAGAAGTCAAAAGAAGCGAAGAAATGGTCAATTTGCTTTATCTCGGAGAAAAAAAAATCGTTTCGGGAGGGATACTTTAGAGAAGATAATCCACTGCTCGCGTCATATTGTTCCAGCCATGACCTAAAATGACAGGAGGTTCTAGAAGGCAAATAAAACGGAAAAATGGTCAATGCGCTACATCCAAGAGGAGGAAAAATGTTTCAAAATAGATAGTTCAGAAAAAAGAATCTGCTGCTCCTTCTATATTGTTTATATGCAAAAAACAATGACAGGAAGTTTTGAGAAGTCAAAACCAGCGAAGAAATGGTCCATGTGCTTTATCTCGGAGAAAAAAATCGTTTCCGGATGGGTCCTTCGGGAAAGATGATACACTGCTCGCTTTAATTTGTTTGAGATATGACTTAAAATAACAGGAGGTTCTAAATGGCAAATAAAACAAAAAAATTGGCAATGCGCTACATCTAAGAGGAGAAAAAATGTTTCGAAATAGATGGTTCAGAAAAAAGGATCTGCTGCTCCTGTCATACCGTTTATATTCAACAAAAAATGACAGGAAGTTTCTAGGAGTCAAAACCAGCGAAGAAATGGTCCATGTGCTTTATCTCGGAGAAAAAAATCGTTTCCGGATGGGTCCTTCGGAAAAGATGATACACTGCTCGCTTTAATTTGTTTGAGATATGATTTAAAATAACAGGAGGTTCTTAAAGGCAAATAAAACAAAAAAATTGGCAATGCGCTACATCTAAGAGGAGAAAAAATGTTTCGAAATAGATGGTTCAGAAA
>WSXT02188058.1:0-15795 GCA_011762715.2 Neuroterus valhalla | reverse complement strand
GAGACCCCCAAAAGACTCATGCGTTGCCGACCAGTGCACTGTCCCATACCATGACCTCTAGAGCCTCTTACGAGGCACTCGAGAGCCTCAAGTAAGGCTACGCATTTCCTTCCACGAGATCCCCAAAAGACTCATGCGTTGCACACCAGTGCAAAGTCCCCCATAACACGATGACCTCTAGAGCCTCTTACGAGGTCTTCGAGAGCCTTAAGTAAGGCTACGCAGTTCCTTCCACGAGACCCCCCAAAGACTTATGCGTTGCCCACCAGTGCACTGTCCTATACCATGACCTCTAGAGCCTCTTACGAGGACTTCGAGAGACTCAAGTAAGGCAACGCAGTTCCTTCCACGAGACCTCTAAAGGACTCAAGCTTTACCCACCAGTAAAGTGTCCCATACCATGACCTCTTTAGCCTCTTACAAGGCCTTTGAGAGCCTCAAGTAAGGCTACGCAGTCCTTTCCACGAGACCCCCAAAAGACTCACGCGTTGCCCACCAGTACAGTGTCCCATATCAGGCCATCAAGGCGTCTTACAAGAATCCATAGAATGACTAGATATGGATCTCTTGATGGAGATCTTCAGATAATTATCGCTTGATATTTTGTTGCTCATTAGAATTTTTCAGAGGATGAATTCCGCTCCTCAATAAAGGCAGAAGACATGTATCAAAGGTACATGCTCAATTTCCTACATCTAGGGATTAGAAGGTCAATATTTCAAATTTCATTTAGGAGAACTGTGTATTTGTATCAATTGGAATCACAAAAAAATTATGCTGTTCTTTATTGTTTTTCGACTCCTTTTTGAGGTTTTCCTCGGGATCCTCTTGTGGTTTCTGTCACGTCAGCGGCCCGCATTTCATGAATGGCGGTTGCAATGCATGCATTGATAATAGCATGTTTCCTCCTCCGCTCTTCTGCTACTGCAGCAAGAATGTCATGAAAACATTTTTTCGCAACCTGCAAGAAAGCAATTATATTTTCTTACATAATTAAAAATTTTTATTTGCATAAAGCAACTCCATGACTGATATCCAAAATATCAGTTTAACTCTTCAAATTGTGGACTAATGAATTTGAACGTTGACTGCTGTGAGAACTGTTTCCAGATTCTAATTTCGTAAAGTTTGCTGGAGAATTTCACTTTCTTTATTGACATTTCATGCTAAAATTGTCGTGGCTATTCGAATTTCACATAAGGAAATACATGCAAAAAAATTCAGAGAGAACGCATATTGTGTTTATAATATAGAGCTATATAAATAACTTTGTTACATACTTCGATATTCTTTGTTATTAATGCTTCGTCAGAACATTCATGACATTTGTCAATTTCAGACCTAAGGATCCAAATTGACTCACGCCAACAGTTCCACAAATTTTCACGGTTTACTCCTTCCCTCTCTGCGGCTTCAATACTAGCCTTGTGGAAAAAAATGGGAAAATGTTAGAAATTGGCTGATTTTCTTGATCAAATAAATATTTTGCGGTTGTGAATTACTCTCGCCAACTGACCAAAGTAGAACTGCTTAATTCATTCCGATGCATTCTTATCATCCAGATATGTCTCCCAAACAAACTTGATAGTTCCACTTTGAGCCTCATATCTGCAGAATTCGCCTGTGGAGATAAAAAGTAATTATGAAAATAAAGAAGAATATCAACCTTAATTTCCTTGTTCAATTTTAGGACACCTTATGCGAATACATATTACAATTTTAATCTGAGATTCTCTATCAAGTCATCTTGATAAGGTTCTAATAGAAGATTATGTTTTATCATTCGCAAAAACATCAATCTTCTGCGCAGATCCTATTACCCATCGAATCTTGAAAATCATTTCTTTATAATAAAAGAATAATAAAGATTATTCAATAATCCTCAAGCAACAGCATAGTATACTGCGTCATTTCAGCTATGATTCAACAACAAATTTTACTCCATATGTTAAGACTCTCATAGTCAATATTCAAATAATGTGACTGAATAAGCATATGTCTCGAATTGTTGGAGAGCGATTGTATATAAGAAAAAAAGTGCACCCTGAAACAAACGATTTTGGATACTAATTTCCCGTGTAAGGATATGGCTTCGTGGATTATTTTAGTGGCTTCGCAAAACTCTTTGTACAGGGTGTTTGGTGCGTATTGTTTCAATCAGGTGTCATCTCTCATGGTGCCGAAGAAGCCTCGCGTATAGTCATTCTGCTTAACAATTCAATTAAAGCCTCTGTTTACTAAAAATCCTGCATCTTCAATGAAAACGAAAGCAGCTTCTTTCTGTTCGCAAAAAACACGCAATGAATTTGATCTAATACCTATCCTAGATCCCTTCTTATACACTACCCACAATTGAAATTTCCAATGTTAATTCCACTTTCCAATCTTTCCACATGAATTCTATATTTTCCAGTAGTACAGTGGAGCTGGAACGGAACGAGTTACGCTTACCCCGTAAGGGATTTGGCTCAATGGTATAATGATAATAATATAATAATGTATAATTCATAGAAACTAACGCGTTACTCACTCTTGAGGCACAGAAAGTCAACAAGTAGAAGATGGCACACTTCATGATCGAATATTTATCTCAATATCTTCTCACTAGCAAAGATCACCTAAAAGTACCTCATCTTCACTTGTAAATTTTTGCACAAATACTGAATATATTGCGTAATGATACTTTATTTTCTTGATGTAAGAGGAGACACCGAAGAACGAGTTGCGAAAGAGCAATGAAACTTTTATGATTTCAAGACTTGATATAGACAATGTTGGATTAGGAAAAATCAGGTCTGCTGTTATCCATGTTTTCTGCACTGATATTAGAGTTATGTAAACGGCAATATCTTTCTACAAATGATAAAATATATCTGTGGGAAAATTGTGCTGATGTGATCATTGATCTGTTCTGCATGAATGGCTGAGTTTTTCATCCCATTATAGTTGGACATAAAAATTTACTGATTCCAGAAGTACTTTTGCAAATGCACAAAAGAGATTGATTCGACCTTTTTCCTTAGAATCAACCTAACTGTGAAGAAATGTTGATATCAACTGCCTCAGAGTTAATTGTCATTCAAAATTAGTTCCTCATACTCTTTTCAAGATTTCCACAAGAATGTAGTCTGATGCTCCAACAAAGGCTTGGTTGGAAGCGTATTGAGAAGACCAGCTTGGCCTCTCGCGAAGCCTTTCAGAGCATCCCACGAGGCCCTTAAGAGCCTCATACGGGGCCATCCGAAGCCTTCCTCTCAGAATTCAATAGGCATCACGATAATTCCAGATTTATTGTATGTTTTCTTTTTTCACATGTCGATTAGAATTTCAACAATTACAATACCAAAAAACAAAAGACAAAATTTGACAAATTGCTTCCAGTATTGCAAACACCACTAAACAACACTGTTAAAAATATCTCTAATTAACCTCTGAGTAATGAAATGGTTTCAGTTCCATCTAAAGGACATAATTTTGCTGTGGCGCCTTCTGCAATCCCAAAGAAGAGGAATTATAAGCAATTTAGAGTCAATAATATATAACCTACCACCTGAAAAAGCAAATGACATTAGACGGAGGACGGCTAACATCCTACGCCAAGCACGGCTTCCCTCCTCAAATTTGACTAGAAAAGACAAAACAATCAGAGAAATAAATCGAAACAAGAACATCATAGTATTACCCGCAGATAAAGGCAACACTATAGTTATTTTAAACAAAGAAGATTACAACAACAAAGTTAAGGACCTGTTAACTGACACGTACAGAAAAGTGAAAAAGATCCTACTAAAACAATAGTCAATAAAACAAAAACCCTTCTAGAGGACTCCAAAATCAACAAAGATACAATAGTCTAACTGATACCCACTAATAATATTCGTCCAAGACTTCACGGACTACCAAAAATTAAAAAAAAACAACATTCCACTTAGACCGATCGTCAGCGCAATAAACTCACCAACCTACAACCTAGAACGCTTCCTTACCATAGAACTGAATCGATTCATGGGAAATTCTATCACTCATGTTCAAAATTCTTTTGACTTCACAAAAAGATACAGCAGGTTAACATTCAACCTCAGGACATCCTTGTGAGTTTCGACGAAGTATGTCTCTTTAAGAAATTACCAATCCCTGATACAATCAATATTATCAAATCCTTCGCAAACTTCCCCTCTGATCTTGTACCTTTGATCGGACACTGTCTGAACAATACTTACTTCTCTTCTAATAACTAAATCTACGAACTAACCTCAAGAGCAGGAATGGGATCCCCAATTTCACATGTAATAGCTTACATCTTTATGGAACATCTGAAAAACTAAAATCTTATGCCAATACAAGCTCACACCAGAACTGTGGTGCCGTTACGTTCCCGATACATTTGTCATCTGGAGACATGGACTGGACGAACTGCACAAATTTTCCGATTTCATCAATCAATTATATCCAAATATTTATTTCATCAGGGAAATGAAACAAAACGGAAAATTGCCCTTCTTGGACGTTCTAGTTTACAAAACATCTGACAACACGTTAAGACATGAAGTTAACAGAAAACCCACTCATACGAACAGATACCTCCACGCTTCCTCCAACCATCATCCATCACAAAAACAGTCAGTCATCAATTCGCTCGTTCGCAGAGCTGTCTCCATTACAGATAAAGATAACTCATGAATAGAATTACAAAAAACTGAACAAACCCTTCTGCAAAACAATAACACAAACCCTACATCCAAGCTATCACAGAACAAATAGGTAGAATTCTCAACAAACACAACAGCTGATTCAGGGCCAAAAGTGCCTCTTGCATGGCCCTTACCACCTTCAGCGAAGACCTTCAGAGCCTGCAACGAGGTCTCCCAAATCTCTCATGACGTCCACAAGCGTCTCCGACAAGAAATAATAAAAAACTTCCACAAGGACTGCGCGAAGCCATCCAAAAGACCCTCTTGTCCTCCTGGGAAGTTCCCTTTCCCAGAGCCTCCCATGAACCCGTAGGAGCCTTATGCAGGGTCCTTCAGAGCGTTTGACAAGGTTCCCGATTGTCACAAACGAGGTAGCCTTGGAGCCTGTGGGCTAGTAGCCTTGAGGCCCCTCCAAAGACTTTTACGAGGCCCAAGACCGCTTCCATGGGCCCTTTAGAGCCTATTATGAGGCCATGTTGAAATTGATACCTGCAACAAGCCCCTACAGAACCCTTTTACTATAAGCTTTCTTTGAGAGTGCTTGGAGCATCCAACGAGGTCCTTCAGATTTTTCACAAGGCTCTCAAGAGCCTCTCACGAAGCTCTTTGCAGTGTGCTACAGATGCTTATAGAAGCCGTTTTGAAGCCTTCTTCACTGATTTTCAGAGTCTCAAAAGTGTTTCTTGCAAACATCTTCTAAAATTTCGATAACGCTCTAAATATCTTCCTTCAAGGATATCTTGAGCATTGACGAGGCTCTCAAGAACGTCATGCAATGCCCTCGAAGCCTCCTACGAGGATTTCTAGAGCATCTCATCGGGTCTTCAAGATCTCACACAAGGCCTTCAAAACCTCTTAGAGGGTTTTCCGGAGCCTCTTATCAGGTCTTCCAGATCTTCCACGAGGCTTGCATGAGCCTATCGCAAGGCTCTATGTCGCCTTTCACCAAGAACACTATAGACTCTCCCGTTGACTTCCAGCCTGCCAAAGACTCATTTTCTTGACTATTCTCTAGAGGCTCCCGTATATCGTATATCGTAATTCACTATTTGTTTATTATATTTCTACCTGCTTTAGACTCGAATGGGACCCCGTGAGCCTCTAGGGAGTCTTAGCCTGATAGCTGAAGCCTTCAACGAGGTCTCTCAGATCTATCGCGAGGCCCCAGGGAGCTTTACAAATATTCATAGCCTTACAAGAGGCGACTATAGGCCTCTCTTGCGCACTACCAATGCCTCTGTTGACATATATCCAACCTCCCTTGGTAGCGACGTTCCATCTCTTCAGTACCTCGATGGAACTTTCTCCATGTTAATTCTTGGTTTCAATTTATCCATCAATCTACCTAATCTAACTGACGACGGCTCTTTTTCTTCTGTGGAATATTTCCTGAATTTTCTTGTTCTATTTATAATTCTAATCGCTTTCATATTTATGTCCACCAAGTTTTTCTTCTAGAGTATAGAAACGAAGAATTAACTTGTTTCTTTAGATAGTCCCAAATATCTCGTGAGATCGATCAATTCTCTTTTGAATGAAAGTAGTGGTTCCTTCTTCGTTTCCTACATAGTCATGATCTATGTAAGGTTCACAAATACATTCTTCTCTGCTAGCGTCTTCTTGGAACTCTAAATTTTGCTGAGAATGAATACATTTCCTTTATTTACTGCAGCTCCAACCACCACCGGCTGAGAATGATGGAAGAAAGAATCAAGAAATTTCCCCTTTTTCATAATTCAGCAAATGTTGGCATATTAAAAATTATTTATGCCAACTGGCCGTAGTAGCCATAATTAATCTTCTCAGGACGCCTCTTACTTGTTTAATAGATGTGTCATGCAAAGGCCATTATAAATTAGACCTGAATATTATTTCATGTATACTTTCTCTGTTCATCGTATGGAAAATAATGGGACAAAAAATTTGCAAATTTAAAAGAATATTTGTATGGCCACCATATCCCGCCACTGAAGATTCTTTCGTATGGAAAAATCCACATCTTTGCAAGACCCTCAGACCCCTTTCACATCTCAACATGGAAAGATACACCAAAATTTATTCTAAATCAATCAATCAATTATATTGATTTTGCAAATTTCTTTTCATTTCCCGTATGCAAATCGATTCAGCATTTTGTATCTCAATCCAAAGGAATTTGCTATTGTTTACCTAACTTGGAATATCGAATTTTCGGAAATCCATGCAAACACATCCAGGAAGGAAAAAAATTCATTTTAGAGTTGAATATCAATTTCTTTCAAATGAAAAGTACTTTATCTTCGAATGAAAATCTGACTATGGTTAGTTGAGCATCAATCTGTTTTGGCTAGATACTTTATGATATGTTTGAAAATTTACTATTCGCCTCAGAATTCGTTAATTGAAGAAAAAACATCCATTTCTTTTTAAAATTCAAAAGTTTTATTGAAAATCCCCCTTTTCAGATTGGAAATTAACGTTTGAATCATTTACTGAAATAGTGATAAAATTTTTTTCTTCAATAAACAATTGAACTGTTCCTTTTTGAAGATGGAATATTATGTATTTGGTGGAAAATCTGTTTTATTTTTGTAGAAAATTTCATTTTTTTGGTATGACATTCATCACACGAGCCTTTAATTTCTATCCTTGATGGGCATTAATAATTTTTATTTCAATATTTATATTTTTGATGGAGAATTTGAATATTCGATTTGAACTTCATGTATCATTTTCATATTTTTCATTTCTAATTGATTTGTATAGAAAACCAATCGTCTCGATCCTCGGTTATTATTTTTGGTTGACGGTTCAAAGATTCTGTTAAAAAGTTTTTCTGAACAAAATTCTTAAGAAACTTCAATGGTTTTGTTGGAAATTTGGCTTTTTGGCTTAGGAATGCACTTCTTGTGTTGAAAATTAAATCATTTTTCATAAGACTCATTGCTTGCTTGAAACTGATCATTTTTGTTCTGGATTCGTTCTTGTTTTGTTAAATTCAACTGTTTTTTTATAAAGCTGCTTTTTTTCTTCATGAAATTATGAATAATATCACGTTCCTTCTTGAAAATTCATGATTTTCGATAGTATGTCAATTCAATTTCTTTTTAATATTAAGATCGATTGGCTTTGTTGGAAATTCCTCTCTTTCAGATTAGTTGTTTTTTTGATGTTCCAAATTAAAAATCTTTTTTTCGATGAGGTTTCAACTACTTTGTTGAAATTTTACTACTTTGTGGAAGATTTCCTATCTTCACGTAAGACTCGTCCCATTATTTCGAAATTCACATCTTTTTTTGGACCTTCTTTCTTCCTGCTCATCAGGAATTTTTGACTGCAAATATAATTGTTCTATTATCAGTTAAAAATTGAAGCTAGAAGACACTTTGATTACTTTTCGTTCCAAAAGTAACTAAAAAAAAGTAGAGCGGTCGCGTGACCGCCGACAGAATCTTTGCTCTTCCACGTTGAAAGAAAACCATAAATTTGATTGTTATTTTATTAATCGATTGGAAGAAAATAGCTATCCTCTCACTTTATGCATACATGCACGCCAGGAAAAGGAATATTGTAGCAGGAAGAATAAAGTTGATCGCGATTTGAGGTTCTAATTTCAAAGAAGGTAAATTATTAAAGTTTGTTAGATTCAAGTGCTGTATGCAGGCATGAACTTTGAGATGAATCACTATCAGAACTATCCATTGTAAATGCCTTTACTCTCGCGCAACGTGTAAGTCTGTGTTCAATACACACACGCGGCGCGTCGAGTGTGGTCCACAGCGCATTGTGTATGAGCAAATACTACACCGGTCTTCAGAACGTGAAGGAGGGAGAAAGAGTGAGAGGGGGGGGGAGGGATAGCTGCGTGGGCGCCATGCATGTCGCATTTTTGGCGTGTCGCATTTTTCGTGTGTCGCATTTTTCGTGACGTGACGTTCCCGTTTTTCGCAGCTAGGTTGCCCCGCACATATGTATACCCTCCCAAAAGAAGCAAAGCTTCAAAAAAAGTGATACTTGGAAATTTTGATAATGATACCATCAGAAAAATGTTCGTTCAATAGAAACCAATTCTTTTAATCGACATGTTGCTAAAAAATGATTTTTCAATCCGAGTTGAATTATATCGAGTTAAATTACAAATTTAACTGGACAAAACGGGAACACCCCGTCAGTAAAAATGCGACACAAAATGTCTATAGCATGGCACCAAGGCAGCTATCTCTCCCTCTCACTTTCTCTCTTTCTTCCTCCCACCCGTTCTATCAGGCCAGTAACCGAAACTATACTCCCACTACTGAGTTACCCCTCAATGCCTTCTGCAAACTGTATGCAAGCCTTCCCGCCCACCACGGACCTGGGAAATGGGGAACATTGTATTTTGTGCGCTAAGGCCCAGTGGTGGTGGTATTCTCCGCAGGTAGCTGGGGACGAGTTTTTACATTCCGCGATGAACCACCCTAAAGACTCATGCGTTGCCCACCCGGTGCAGCCGAGTTGCGTCCCGCGGTCAGTTTTCCTAATCTCCAAACTTCGAGTTGCATCCCGTAGTCGGTTCAGGCGACCCCTAACCCTACACTCCTGCCCCTCCTCTCTCCGCGACGATTTCCTACTCAACATGCAAGGAATTCACGCACGTGGTGACTGTCATTTTTCCTTTACACTCTCTCTAGGCTTAGGACTGGCAGCTTTCATGGCTGCTATAAATACTTTATGCTATAAATACTTTACTAGAAATAAATTAATAATTAGGCTAGTGTAAGCTGTTATGTGGAATAAATATCGTAATTAACTGAATAATTTCCAATGTATAAAGTTTTTATTTCACTTCGAGCTAAAGACCAGAACGGTAGAAATTTACGTGAAACTTTATAAACGGATTCAGATCTACTTAATGAACCGCTTTGAAACAATATCATATCTTTTTTTTGAAGTTCTTCTTTTTCTAAAAGCTCTCCTCTCCTCTTTTTACTACTTCGCATTTTTATATAAACGTTTATCTGCACATCTTTTAGAGCTCCAACAAAAAGAAAAATGTTCGGGTACGATGTATAAAACATTGAGTTCAATTTGGAGTGGTAAGCTGCCCAACCGTTTGTTGTCCGCGTCGTTGTTGACGAAAAATCAGCCCGAATGTGTGGTGGAAAACTTGAATCACAGAGTATGTAGTTTTCTAAAATATCCTCACAAAACTTTGCTGCGCTATCATCTAACGGTTGGACAGCCATGAGATCTTCAATAAAACAATTTTCTACTTCGAGGGGATTTAAGAGAGCTAGACCAAAGAAGTGCAGAAGAACTGCAAAATTTTATCAGAATTTTGATCAATGCTTCTAGCGATAACTTGGTGTACTATTGCGAATTTGCGCGCTTTTAGCTTCTTTCCCCTTACGCCATTCATGAGCCGATTCGTTTGGTGGTAGAGTGGGGGCAAACGGCGGGACGGAACTCAGCCAGGCCTAAAGTGGCCCATGGGACGCAACTCGTAGGTTTTCTTGACCGCGGGACGCAACTCGGCTGCAGCCTGTCCACCAGTGCAGTGTATCCCATACTAGGCCTTCTAGGCGGCCTACAAGGATTTCTAGATAGTCTAGATGGTGATCTCTTAATGGAAAACTTCAGATAAATATTGCTTGATATTTTGTTGCTCATTAGAGGCTTTCAGAGGAAGAATTCCGCTCGTCAATAAAGGCAGAAGACATGTATCAAAGGTATATGCTCAATTTTCGAAATCTAGTGATCGAGAGGTTAATATGGTTAGTTTCATTTCGGAGAACAGTTTATTAGTATCTATAGAATCACAACCAATAGAGGTGTTCTTTATTGTTTCCTTATTCCTTTTCGAGGTCCTCCTCTACGTCCTTTTCTGTGTCCATTTACGCCAGCGGCCTGCATATCATGAATGGCTGTTGCAATGCATGCATTGATAATAGCACGCTTTCTTTTGGCCTCTTCTTCTACTGCAGCAATAATATCGAGACAACACTTTCTCGCAGACTGCAGACAAAGAATAATATCTTCTAACATCATTTTTGAAGTTTCATGTACAGTACAGCCTCTTAATAAGGCTCCTCTTGGGACAGTAGGGGAAGCGTTTTACACGAAACGCGTTACCCCCACTTACGTTCTTTGCTGCTCTCGTGAATGTTGCTTGCTGAGCCTCTCAATAAGGCGCTCCCCGAATGAAGGCGCGGTATAAGAGAGGGGGCATTCATGTATAGTAGGGTGGTCCAAAAATGCAATAGAAAATTTCTTTTCTTGAATTTTTATGCAAAACGCTCGGGAATTTGTTCGAATATACAAAAAAATGAATAGATTTCCATAAAAAAAAAAATATTCAGGGGTGGTGCAAGCCCCATGAAGTTTAGCACGTATTTCCCGTTAGGAAAAAAGACGTTTTTGTAAATTTTATCCAGAATTCTCAATATTAGGTGAATCAAGTTTGAAATTCACCATTTCTCTCCACAATTATTCACGGAATGCGAATAAAATATTATTTTTCGAATACCAGCCCCAAAAGTCTCGTTTATAGGGTCCCAAAAAGCCCTCATAAGTTGTAAAATGGGTTTTTCGAGTTCTTGGGGCTAATTATGATTTTTTTGCGTTTTTTCAACGCAGATTGTTTCAAGTATATGAGGTGCTACTTCTTACTGATGATTAGATGTTTTTTTATATTGTTTCAACAATTTATTATTGTTTTTAGCAACTTTCTTTTAGAAAAGGGTTAGAAAGTCAAGGTTTCTTCTGAATTTTCCAACTTATTTTCAACGTTTCAATGGAAGCGAGGTAATAATCGATGAAAGTTATCAAAAATGATTGTGTATCAATTTGTTATGATTATTATAAAATTTTCTGTGAATAATGCAACAAATTTGCGGTTTTTTTCTGAAATTTTCTACTTTTTGTCTACTCTTCACTTAGACTGAGTAATTATTCAATTTAATTCATCACTAATAATTGTTTAAACAAATTGTAAATCTTCTCGCTATGTTCTTCTAGATTCACACTTCATAGTTGCGGTTTTTTCCTGAAATTTAAACTTTTGATCACTTTTCAATTAGATTGGAAGAACAATTGTTTAAATAATTCATTATCGTTGCTAATAATATTCTCTTTGCCTAATGATAAAAGCTTGCGGTTTCATCTGGAACTTTTAACTTTTTGCCAACTTTTTACTTGGAGTGAGTTGATATTCAATTTATTTTCACAAAAATAATTGTTTGAACCAATAATTACTGTTTATGGTTTTCTTCTCCTCAAGTCTGCTTAACCGTTCTAGTTGTGAACAAATAATAAATGAACATTATAGAAAATCATATTTTAAATAGTATTGTATTGTGTTAAGTAAATTATTTTTGTTCTTTTCCTAATGTTCAAAAAAAATTAATTGAAAGGAAGAAGCTAAGTTCATTCAGTGAAATTTGAATTTCGAATTTTCTACTAAAATTATCGATCTTCAACGCAAGAAATGAATGTTTAAGAAAGTAGTTCAACTTTCAACGAAAGAGTTGAATTTAAACCTAAAGACATAAATTTTTATTCAAAAATATAATGGTTGATTATTCAAAGAAAAAAATTTATTTTAAATGAAAAACAATCTACTTCAATCAACCATTTAAACAATTCAATATAATTCAATTTCATTCAAATTCGATTCAGTGGAAAGTTGAACATATCAGAAAAAAACAACATTCTAGCACTTATCTTTGAGTAAATGCTTATAAACAATAATAGATTGTTTAAATAAGCATGTTTGTTAACTCGCATTCAATATTACCTCACTAAGTGAAAAGTCGACAAAAAGCCCAAGAGTATAGAAAACCCCGTAACTTTTTAGCACTAATCTCGGAGAAGATAGCCATAAAAAATAATCATTTGTTCCAAGAATTATTTTTTTAGAATAAAAGAAATATTAACTCACTTCGAGTGAAAAGTGGGTGGAAAAGTTGAAAATATGTTCAAAAACTCAGAAAAAACCTTGATTTTCTAACCCTTTTCTGAGAGAAAGTTCCTAAAAACAATAATAAATTGCTTAAGCAATTTAAGTAAACATCTGATTATCAGTATAAAGTAGTATTTCATGTATTTGAAACAACCTGTGTTTAAAAAACCGCAAAAAAGTCATAATTAGCGCCGAAAACTCGAAAAACACATTTTTTTCACTTATGGCGGTTTTTTGGGACCCCAATGAACAGACTTATGGGGTCAATATTTGAAAAATAATATTTTATTCGCATTCTGTGAATGAATGTGAAGAGCAGTGATGAATTACGAACTCGATTTACCGAATGTTTAGAATTCTGGATTGGCTTATTACTTTGAAAATTAAAACTAGAAAATTAAAAATTATGCAATACAATACATACTTCATTGAACTATGCAAACGAAAGTTTTTCATTGAAAATGATTTGTAGAATACTTATTGTATTAGAATTATGATTGTACCAACTAACATATAATATTCTAAGAAACAAATAAAAGTATTTTATCAAGAAAAACGATGTGAAACCCATTATTCATCCATATATGTCTTTCTTACTTGGTCCAAGCCACTCCGAATGCCGTTTTCCATTAAAAATCATTTTTACCGAGAGCGCCCTATTGAGAGGCAATGCTTTCAAATCTTCTTCAATGAACGTTAAGGCTAGAGAGAGGGGTGAGCGTTTGAGCTTGCTTGAGGGGAAGGCGCCTTATAGCGAGGCGCCCTATTGAGAGGGTGTACTGTATAAGCTAACACCATGACTGACCTACAAATAAAGCTTCAACTCTTCGAATTATTAACTTACGAATTACAACATTGACTTCTGTCTAAATCGTTTCTAGATTCTGATATCGACAAACTTTGGTTAAGAATTTATACTTTTTTTTACATTGTATGTAAAAAAAATTTGTAACTGTTCGAATTTCATATTAGAGAATATGTACAAGTAAATTCGAAGAGAGTGCATATTGTGTTTACACATTTACCTATATAAATAACTTTGTTACGTACTTTGGTATTCTTGGTTTTTGCGGGTTTGTCATGACATACATCACATTTGTCAAGTTCAGGCTAAACGGACCAACAGCTATACTCATACCAACATTGCCAAAGATTTTCAGGTTTGACTCCTTTTCTCTCTGCGGCTTCGATAGCAACCTGGTGGAAAAAAATGTTAGAAATCGTTGAATTTTCTTAGGAAAATAAATATCTTGCGGTTGTAAATTGAGGGTCTGGATGCAACAAGGGTACGAGCACTCGAAAACGCCTAAAAGTATTGTCCAAACCTCTTGTGATATCGAAATTTTAAAACTCTAAAAATTAAATGAAAAAAATATGCGCTTGTAGATAACGACAAGACGGAACTTATTATATGAAGTCTTTTAATCCCTTCAATATTTTTGATAATAAAAATGAAAAAGGATAAAGAATATTGCCACATTCAATTATTTTTTGAAACACAAATCGTCTTGACTCAAACAAATATTATTGAAACTCTTTGAAATTTGATATACGCATGCATTATACAGGCGCGTAGCCAAGGGGGGGTTTCGGGGGTCCACCTATTCCCCCCCTCCCCCCGAAAGGTCAGAAATTTTTCATGGGTATATAGACTGATTACGAACTTTGTCAACGAAAACATGATACATTGATGAAAACCCCCACCGAAAAATTTTGCCTGCATTATACCCTAGCGATGCATACATTGTGGAGAAATAAGTTAAAAATGCCAATTGTTTGATAATAATTAATTTCAAATAAAGACCTAACGGTAAGCACATTTTCTTAGCTGCTATGAAGGAAATTAGCGAGCGAACTTCGAAGTTGAAACAACGTCCAGTGAGATATTTGCCCCTAATATCGGAGGAAGATTTCTGGAAATTTTTAGGTCAATTCATTGAAAGACGGAAATATCCATTTCGTAAGAAAAAAGGCGACGCCATACACCAGTGGCGAACGCAGGGAAAGGGGGGGGCCCTCCCTCTCCCTGAAATTTCTGGTAATCTAAACATTGAATTTTTACGTTTCAACCCGAATCCGCCCACAGTACCATATATGGTACGCTTCCGACGTAAAAATAAAATCGCGTTTGCTGTCATTCTTTGAGTTTAAAACTCGCGCGCCACCGTCTTATATCATGGAGGTAACATGCCAGAGTGGCCCTAAAGTATCGGCTGAGTTGATTTGGCGACACTGCTTTCACGGGGGGTATTCCCCTTCACCTATGTCTCGCCAGCCGCGACGATGGACGTTCGTTTCACGTAAGTATTTCATTTTCTGTTATAATTTAGCTTGATTGGTGTGTCTTTTAGTTTATTCTGGTTCTCAAAATGTCACTGTGTCTGAATGTAGTCTTGGTTTAGGGTTTTAGTGCGTAGTTTCGTTCCCAGGACACTGGAAAGATGACCGTACCATATATGGTACGCCGGGCGGGAGAGTGGTCACATGTGGGGTTTTCTATTAATTTTGATGGGCGGTATTTGTAATAAAAAATTTGGCGAATTTAGCTTGTTTGTGCGATTTTATTAATGTAATTATGTCAGTATACGGTCGTGCAAATATAATAGGTACTTATTGGGTCAGGTCCGTTTCGCACATGTTGAGTATCAAGAGGAGGAAAGGGACGTTTTCATTTATTCTTTATAAAGTGAAGACGTTTACATTTTAACGTTCATTTTTGTCCTCATGTAGGGGTATTACATTGCACGATGCGCTGGCGATGCTCGAGGATGACGACCTGGACCTCAATAAAATCGTTATTGAGCCAGGTGAACCAAATGTTCTTTCTGACAACGACTCTGGTGAAGAGGACGGTGGAGGGCTTGTAGACAACCTCAACGGGCGTCAGTTGCGCGCGGCTGCAGAGGTTATCGCCCGTCGTCGTGCAGTAGACAACGGCACAGATCAGGGATCTGATGATGAGAGCGATGTTCATTCAAACAATGACTCTAGTGATTCGGAAGATGAAAATGGTTCTCGTGAATCCTCTCAGGACGTCGGCTCTGAAGCTGAAGCTCCTCCTTCAAAGCGTGGCAAGCGTGGTGGTGGAAGAGGTGCTCGTCGTGGAGCGCGTAGAGGTAGAGGTCGTCGTGGTGCTGCGGCACCCCAGCGTGGTGGTCAACGCGGAGCCGCCCGAGGACGTGTGCG
>WSXT02188047.1:0-20198 GCA_011762715.2 Neuroterus valhalla | reverse complement strand
TATATATACCACAACAACAACATGAAGACAAGGCGATGCACGGAAACTTCTACAAAATTGTGAAAGATCAATCCTTGTCACATGATTCAACGTTGGCTTTCCTCAAATCATTTAGTTTCAATTCAGGAACAGAGAGTTTATTTTCGAGTGTCAGGACGGTGTGATTTCCACCTTAGCATACCGTAGAAGCGTATTGCGTCAAGATGTTTCCAGCGATAGGTGCAGGGCGTGTCATAAACTCACTGAGCATCTATGGCATATATTATCGAATTGCCCTAGTCACGCAGGAATGACGTATTTGCACAGACAAAATGCTGCCTTAAGAGTACTCCACCGCCATCTTTGCCGCTCTTATGGCGTTGGCCGCGACCCTGCTCTGCTGAATGCTCCAAGGGGGATAGAGTCTACTGTTGAAAACGAAGAGTGCCGAATCTACTGGAACTACGATTTCTCGACAAAAGTCCCTATCCAACACACAAGACCAGACATCGTGCTCCTTGACAAACGTGAGCGAACTATGTTCGTGATCGAATTCTCGGCTCCAGCTGATTTAAACAATAAAGACACGGAAACCTAGAAAAAGGAGAGGTACAAAGATCTCAGAGAATACCTGCAGCGCCATTATCAAGGATATTCGGTCAAATCAATCGTTCTTATCATCGGTGCTCTTGGAGGTGCGACGCCTTCTCTGGTTAAGAAATATGCCGTTTGCTGGACGGATGCAAAGAGCAGTCATACTTGGGACGCTAATGTTCGAATTTAGCTTGCTCTCTAGTTTTCAATGACCGGTCCGGACCAACCCCCTCCCGTGGATCCGTGACTGGTTTAAACAATGTTAGCTCGCAAACATCACAGACTCAGACGCTTAAGCAGTTGCTAAAATATCAGGTATGATGGGAAACTTCTTTGTACAACAATACACTCACCGCTTGAACGGGGGCCAGTGTCGGGGGTTGTGGTCCTGAGGCGATAGAAATTAGGGCTCCAGTCCGAACCAGATTTGAAGCAACGACTGACTAGGCGAAGGTAAACACTCAGGACCGTGTGTATAGTCTCGTGAATACGTGCATCGCAAGTCTCCAAGTAAACAACTTCCATACTACGCATTACGGCCCTGCCCTTTCAAGGCTGATGGGCTGTCGTGCTGCATCGTGCGAGGGTTGCGGGGAGGGACAGAATCACTCAAGCATGAACAGCCCTGAAACCGGCGCTCTGCCGATAGCCGCCCGTCCAAGCGGTAAGTGTAATCAAAAATTTCAGGCACAAGTGCCTTACTAAGATGCACACTGCGTTGAAAAGGTGTTTTCAAAAGATCATTAAACATCCAGATCTGATGCCAAGCATTATGATCAAGGGAACTAGGTATGTGTTGCCTGAGAAATAAGAGATTCGATATCCACATGACTCTCGACGAATAAACTGTCTCTCATTTGTTTGAAAGTGCAATACAGCTATAGTTGCAGATAAGGATTACTTTTATTTTCACAGAAATATCTCCTCCATAGAAGAACATAAATGACGCTACGAAAGCTTAAGGGGCAGTGAAGATCTGGTCATCATTGACGCTATGACCAAACGCAAGCCAGAAAACATAGAGAAACTTGCACACAGTTCACATTGACTACATGCGAGAATTCGCTCCGGTATCATTTAACTATTTGCTCAGGATTTCGTGAGTTTATAAGATCTGTCCACGTATCATCACTTCTTTGGTCACGAAATAATGCTTTGAGGAACCAGGATCAAGTATTTTAACAACCAACAACTACTAGATAATTTCACATTATGACGGGTATTTTTCAAAGAGGCACCTACCGAGCATTATATGGTTCTGCTTAGCGTTGGATTTACTGAGCTAAACACTGAAAAGCATGTCTAATGGATTTTAAATACATGGTAACCAAGTTGGTCATTGACCATCTCATTTTCTGCAGTTTTGGAACATTTTATATTGTTAAAGTACATTTTTCGGTAAATTTAAGTAACAGTCCAAGAACATCATCACATTCTGAAATAACTTTGACATTATTGTTTTTCCAATTTCTTGAAATTTGATTCTTCCAAACATTTATTTAGGATGTATTAGAAAAATTTTGAACCTAATTCCTCAGTTAAGCAACCAGTGGATACAGCCCATCCCATACAGTGTGTCCCAGGAAGATTGTCTTGACTTATAGAGCTGAATTGAAAATAGAAAAAAATTGCTGGAAAAAAGGAACGAAAATACGTTTGAACAAATAGTTCATTAAAATAAAATCAAAGGATGCATTCCAGGCACAACTGGTGAAGGAATCACTGGTTGTCACCACGGACTTTTTCAACAATTCGGAAAACGATGTTCTTATATTCCTAGACAACTGACCTCAGGACCATACAAATCTGAATACATTTAGAAAGATGGTGAAAAGTGTTGCCACTTCTACTCAGAAAGATCAAAGAGTTTATCTAGTAAAACATGTGTCCGGTCTAAGGGATTTTTTAAACAACCTAATGACCAAGAAAATCATGTTCTTATTTCCCTTGAAAATCACTCTTGTACAATTCATCGAAAACATTGGAATGAAACTTCTTTATTGATTTGTTAACAGAATTGTGAATAATTCTTCTCATTCCTGAAATAAATAATCAATTGTCCGTCCCTGTTATGCAAACATGAACAAACACTGTATTGCGCATATGGTAGAGCTACGCCTTCCGATACGAACGCACACACATACACACTGCTACATACCGCTTTAGTGGAGAACAAAGGATGGAGAGTAAGAGCGAGCTAGCGAGCGAAAGAGAGTTAGAAACGTGGAAGGCCACACTTCCCCTGACTTTCCTACAACGTTACCTGTGACGTCAGAAACTTCCCCTTACTTGCGGGCTTACGCAGTGCCATAAAAAGTTATCACTCAAAAAAAATCATTAAAATGATTCAAATATCTAACTGTAGTTTTATCTGCAATTTCCCTGGGTCTGAGGCGTAACCTGACCTCAAAAACTGTTGTTTTCACGGATTGAGAGGAAAAATGAGGAAACGAGCGAGAAGTTGATTCATTGTTACATACTTTTCTTTTTCTAAGGTTGTCCCGTCATTCTTTTACACAACATGACTTAGTTTAAGCTTCCGTCTTTCGAAGGTTTTGTTTTCCAGAATGTTCTACTACTTTCATCATTGTAAATATTTCAATACGACTTCAGATTTTGTGTGAAATGATAAAGAATCGTAGTAGGTAGGTAGATGAAGGTTTCTTCTTCAGTCTGTTGGCCCTGGAAAATTCACTTGCTTACCCCACTCTATTTTACAGAGTTTCACAATTATTGCTCAATCCTAAAAATCCATCGATGCCTCATTTTTTATGATCTCTCACTTGCTCTCATAGCTTTGCCTTTCTTGCTTCACCTTGAACGCATTGCTAAAGTCTGCCTATTCCTTATCTTTTTGGTTTATTTACAGTTAACTTATTACTCCTTACTCTCCCCCTGCCCTCATTTCTTTCTCCATTTTCCCCCCTAATGTGGTTGGTTGGGCAACCAATGCCTCCCTTCTCAAATTTGAATGTATGTGTGGTAATTGCTCTGTGAAAAAATCCTCTACTCTCGGAAAAATTTTTTTTCGGTGCCACTGCCCTCGCATCCCCCCCACCTTACTCAAATGTAGGTATTTCCTTCTTCGTAAACAGCTTATATATATATGGATATATAGCAGTGGATAGATTCAGTTTATCAATTTTTCCCTGAAATATCCAGCAAGTAAGGATGAAGATCGTCAAGAAGACTATACTCCTAGCCTTTGTGGTTTTCCTCGATTTCTGTCGTGTGTATATCAAAATTTACGTTTTATTACTTTCAAGCTCGAGAATTTATTATTTTTCTATTTCATGCTCTTGGAATTCTTAATTACAAGCGCCGACTAATTTCGAATGATTTCATTCCATTTCTCTGAACTTTTCACGGAGAAAAAGAGTCTGCTAGTCTTACAGGAAGTGACAACATACATTTTTTTGTAATATTTACAGAAAGTCTGTTTAGATTCGCAGTTTTTTCTGTTTAGTTTGATGAATATTTCTGTAAGACTCACAGAGAACGTTTATAAATCTTGAGGCTACCTAGAAATTCTTTAAAGATTACAGAAAATAGTACAAGCTCTAGCTAAACGCTATGCTGTCACTTTTCCAACGTAGTACATCTGTAACATAAACAGAATTTTTCTGCGTGCTCATTATTTCATCTTAAAGTAAAAGCAATTCAATCTTTCGAATGAAGAAGAATGTTACGATTTTTGTATTCAATTGAGGAAAAAAAGTGAAAAAGAATTGGATACTCTCAACATCAAAAACGTTTTTTCAATAATTGGAAGAAAGGAAGCGTATCCGTAGGCAAGACGAGTATTCCTATTTTTCACTGAAACATCGACCCATCTCCATCTTCGTCAAACCATTGCGTTTTCACTCAATGTAAATTGATAAGAATCATCTAGAACGTATGTAAAATAAGCCCTTCCGTGTTCGTGACGTCACAGTGACGTTAGCTCGTGACAAGTCGTGGACGTACCGTTTTTATGATATGTTGTGAAAAGTATATTGACATATGCTTACAAGTTGAACCAATGGCGTGCCTGGTAGGGGGGCGGTCGTCTTTGCGCAACGCTTTGGGAGCGCAAAACGATGTTTGCTGTTCCATAAGCTAGAGAAATGATACTCAAAGAATTTTTTGACATACAAATTTCTTTATTACAAACATGAAAATTGCAGTACCAATCTGTGTTGCAAATAAGAATAGTGATGCTACATCCATGTTTATTGGAACATTACTTTTTGGAGGGTAACTGCGGATACAGATTGATGCAAAATAGGGGGCAAAAAATATTTGTACCTTGTATTGTACATCGTTCAAACTTACCTGCGTTACGTTAAGCTATAATCCCAAAAACTACGGTAGATTCTAGTTTTATATCATGCAGAACATTTCATTTCCATTAATATTTTCCTACAGACATCGCTGGATTTACACTAGGGGCCCTCGGGGCCCAGGTCCAGGACGGCAAAATTTAGGGGGCGGCAAGTTTTTGGTAAAGATCATTTCCCAGTGAAAACCTCCAACTTTCTCAGTTCACAAACTGCGCGTTGTATTTTGCGCAAAAAATAGTACATTTCGAGATATTTGTGAAAGGTTATTATTCAGCGAATGATACGGTTTTTACACGAGCGAAGCGGGGACAAAAGTCAAACACTTTGACATGATTTTTTCGGCTATGGTGGTAGTAGAAAATGCAATGTCTCCTTTTATAACTATCTAAATAGATTTTCGGCCTCGTAATTAACTATGTAAAAAACGATGCTTCAACAAAAGAAATCAATTTTGAAACCGAAATGTGAATCTTGAAAAAATGAATTTTCAACAAAGAACTAATTTTTCGGGAAGTAGGAAAATTGATAAAAAAATATTCTTCTCGATCTCATGCAGCACATCCAGACTAAGAAAAAATGTTTTGAGACTTTTTTTAAAAAGGGTCCCGATGTGACGCATGAGCAAAAAGTTAAACTTTCATAAAAATAAAATAAATTTCCTATCAAAAAGATAAATGCTGTCTCGCAAAAGACGAATTTTCAAGAAAATACATCAGTTTTCAACAAAGTTGTTGAATTTTTTGGTCAATGATACGATTCATTTGAAGAACATTTTGCATTTTTACCCCAAATATATGATTTTTCGATAAAAGAGTGAATTTTTAAACATAAATATGACTTTGTACCAAAATGTGGAAATTCTAACTCGGAAGCATGATTTTTCAATGAGGAAATAGTTACCTCCTGTCGAATAGTTTAATATATGAAAAAAGGATTCATTTTTTTAAACTTGATTTTGAGGATTAGGGAAAGTTAAGAAATGAATGCAATATTTTCTTTTATAACTAACAAAATAGATTTTTTGGGCTCTAAATACAATCAACTTTTATGTGTACATTTAAAGTTATTTCAGAAAAAAATATTCAATATTTTTTTCTATAACTAACTTAAACATGCTGTATTTTTTGAGTCCCAAATTAACTAAGTAAAAGACGATGTTTCAACAAAAGAGTTTCATTCCTAGAGCAAAAAGTGAATCTTGAAGAAAGAAGATTATCGTTGTCCCCAAAAAATACGAGTTTTTAAGAAAATACATCAATTTTCAACAAAAATGTTGTATTCTTAAGCCTACGATACAAATCATCTGGAGGAGATTTGAATTTTCAACCCAAGAAATATAATTTTTCAACAATAGAGGTAATTTTTGAATATAAATATGGATTTTGTACAAAAATGTAAAAGTTCTAACTCAGGAATGTAATTTTCGGAGAGGAAAGTTATTTCTTGCCAAAAAGTTGAAAATTCGAAAGAAAATTTCATTTCTTGAAATTTAAATTTTAGGAGTGGAAAAAATACAGAAAATGCAATACATTCTCTTATATGAAACAAAATGGATTCTTTGGGCTCCAATTACAATCAATTTTTATGTGTATATCTCAAGTTATTCCAGAAAAAATATTCATCTTACTTATATTATCAATCTTCCAGCATATATAGAATTCATGAAATCTTGAACATTGAAAAGCTAAAAATAATCCAACAACATAGTTAAAATATAATATTCAGATAATACACATAAGAAAAATATTCTACGTTGAATTGATAAAATCAAACATGTTTTGGGGCACCAAAAATTTTTACCACATCACTGTTCGTTTTTCACCAGTGCCTGTTTACTTGTCTTAGACATACAGGAGTCCCCGAATTGTTTTTCTTCATTAAAGTTTTCTAGATAGTCTGAAGTTTGATGTGGTTCTTTCTTGCACTAAGTATTGAAATATCTTGTGAATATTCAAAAAAAGGGGCTTTCAATTTCTATAACATTTTGGTACCCGTCCGGGAATCCCAGACTGAGTTCTACACTTCAAATATCTCGTAACATGTTTAGCCGTTATAGTTGTATGTTCTGGATATGTTTATATTGTTGCGCGTTTTCATTTCATCTGATTCAATAGCTTCATAAATCCTCCGCAATATGAAAAATGGTAGACGAGGATTTGCAGTTCTTCAATTCTTTGCAATTATTCATGAATTATTCATAACAATAAAAATTTTCACTTACAACATACAATGATTTTCCCCCTCAATAATGAGAATTTCGATTACAAGGTATTTCGTGCATGCTTGAGAAAGAGCGGCATTTTCCACGCGGAAACGGAAATGGTGCGTCTGCGCGCTCCGCACTGAGACGGTTATCTGCCCTGATGCGTGGACGCCTGAATGCCCGTTTTCTCGGCGTGTAAAGCTGCAAGTCAACTCGTTCGTTCACGCGCTCGAGTGATCGGCGGTTATTCCGCCTAAGTCCGAACACTCGGACGACGAGGAAGACAACGGCTTGAAAACGGTCCGAAAGCTCGGCGGATTATCCGCCGGAAGAGTTTGGCGCGCGTTGAGACAACACTAGCGCCGTCTGGCTGCCCAAAATAAGCATTCAGGCGTGCACGCATCAGAGCAGATGACCGACTCAGTGCGGAGCGCACAGACGTACCATTTCCCTTTCCGTGCATGATGCCTAGGGCGGCGCTCGAAGCAAATCCGGCCTTGCCTACAGATGAAATGCCTACGAATTTTCCCAGCTTCTTGATTCAGTCTCTAATTCCGAGATTATTTTTTAATCTTTCCGAGATAAAAATCTTACTTCTCTTTTTACAGAATCAAGTGACATATTTGATGATCCTGATGAGTGTTTCGAGTTGTATGAACCTATCACTGCAAGTAGTTCAAATTCAGGCATAGAACCAGCTAGGTCATTCGACTTCAAGCGCATTAAAATTGGAATTTGGGAGTTTGAGGGACATGTGGCGAAAGTGAGCATTATACCCGAGTCGTGCAATCGTCATCCACCATATAACACTTGGAATGAACTTGGTATTGACGTCTATGCCAAAAAACTAGAAGGCGTAGATATGGTATTTTACATAGCGACAAGAAACGGTAAACATATTGTTTATGGAGTTGACACCGCTCGTGATGTTCTAAATCAAAAGCTTTGCAAGCGCATCCCGTCGGTGAAACTTAGAGCCGAGGAAAAGATTGGATAAATGCATAATCAACTGAAAATTATCCTGTTATAATAAAACTTTCCCTCTCATTTGGCATTATCGATATGCATTCTTCACCTATTCCAACAAAGCTTCCTTTGCCCGAATGACGAATGATTTAGCTAAATTAGGAACCTGATAATGGAAAGGGGATGGATTTTATTACATCAATAGTTTTGCAAAAGGAAAGATTTAAGGACTTGAGTAAAATGATGAAAAAACTGTAGAAGATAACTGACTCAGTTCAATGAAGTACGCTGCTACTGCGATAAATGTCCGGTTTCGTGCTTGACTAAAACGGCCATGGGACATCAGCGAACTGTAGAAAAAAATAGTTAAGGTTAACGATATTCATGTAAGACGGTCTTGGGAGAATGTATTTTTGATCATAATATGACATATTTGAGATTGGGTGTGGATGGGGAAACACTTCCCCATTGACTTTCCAGCTATCCGTGCAAAATATGCCTGAATAATTCCCCGTAGAGCTTCTACAAGACCTGGTTGAAGATTCCAGTTTCCAAAAAAAACCTTTGATATGATTAGCAGTAAAGAGACAATGATATAGAATCAATATCTTGTGGATGAAATCTGGTGATACTGGAATATTGTTAATAATAGAATAGTATTTTTTAAAGAATTTTCTTCTTGTAACCCCAGATCAGATGAAACTGGGAATTGCCTGAATTTTTATCCCACTTGATTATTAAGGAAAGGGAAAGCAAGCTCATATTTATATTTTGAAAAATTAACAACTTTATTCCCGTAATACGTGGAAACTCTTCTTTCAAATCTGGACAACTTTTCACGAACGCAAGATATTGATTACTGAACTATATTGTTTGCTATACTTTTTTCATTCTCATCATAATGAGAAGGTATTGGTTTTATGTGAAAATATACTTTCGCGGAATTTGTGAAATCTCCACGTTTTCAGACCTCCTGATTCCGGAAAAGTAGTTTTTACGTTGGTGTCTGTCTGTCTGTTGTCGTCGTTGTCGTCGTCTGTATACTCCATCACTTTTGAATGATCAATCAGATTAGATTGCCCTTTGGCACACATTTTGAGAGACCAAAAAGATCGGTCAAGTTCGTTTACTAGCTATTTTGGATGAAAAATGAAAGAGAAGGAGCATTTTGAACTTTCCTTTGGACTTTTTCCGAAGACTCAAAAATTGTAAGTAGAATTTCATGTAGCTCGTATAAAGTGAAACAGTTTTTCTCTATCATTGTATTCGAAAAAAATAAAGTTGTCAGAGTGATGCTATTTTTAAACTTCGAAAATATAAAAGAAAATGAGAATTTTTAGCCAAATAACGCAAGATTGAAAAGAAAGTCAAAGATAAAAAATTTTTTCTTATTGAGAACCCAACAAGATCGTGAATACAGCTTTTAAAATTTTCTCAAAAAATGGAAAATTTCCATTTCTATTCCACAAAAAATATTGAAAAATAATCCGTGAACTCGATAACTTTCGAAAAAACGATCATATTCGATCGCGCTTCGGCACCCATTGTGAAGGACCAAAAAGACAAGTCGAGTTCGTTAACCAGGTATTTTGGATGGAAAATAAAAGAGGAGGAGCATTTTGAACATTTTTTTGGAATTTTTTTCCAAGACTCAGAAATTGTAAGTACAATTTCTTGTAGCACGTAAAAACTGAAACAATTTATCTAAATCATTTATTTCGATAAAAACAAAACTGTCAGAGTTATAGCATTTTCAAAATTCAAAAATATAAAAGAAAATGAGAATTTCTACCCAAATGGAGCAAGAATTTTTAGCCACATGAAGCAGAATTGAAAAAAAAATTTCAGAGAAAAAAATTTTTTTTCTTAGGAATCCAACAAGATCGTGGATAAAACTTTTTGAATTTTCTCAGAAAATCGAAAACTCCAATTTCGATCGCACAAAAAATAATGAAAAATAATCTGTGAACCTAATAACTTTCGGAAGAATGATCATTTTCGATCGTGCTTTTGCATCCATTTTGAGTGACCAAAAAGACAAGTCGAATTCGTTACCCAGCTATTTTGGATGAAGAATCAAAGAGCATTTTTTGAACATTTTTTTGGACTTTTTTCGAAGACTTAAAAATTGTAAGTAGAATTTCATTTAGCACGTAGAAAGTGAAACAATTTATGTCAATCATTTTTTTCGATAAGGACAAAATTGTCAGAGTTATGGTATTTTCAAAATTCAAAAATAAAAAAGAAATCCCGAATTTTTATTCAAATATCGCATGATTGAAAAGAAAGTCACAGAGAAACAATATTTCTTTTTAGGAGCCATACAAGATCCTGAATACAACATTTTAAATTTTTTCAGAAGATCGAAAATTCTTATTTTGATCCCACAAAAAATGATGAAAAACAACCCGTGAACTCGATTACTTTCGAAAGAATTATCATATTTGATCGTGCTTTGGCGTCCATTTTGAGGGACCAAGAAGACAAGTCGAGTTCGTTAGCCAGCTACTTTGGATTCAAAATCCAAGAGGGGGAGAGCATTTTCAAATTCTTTTTGAACTTATTTTCCGAAACTCAAAAATTGTAAGTACTGCTTCTCGTAGTAGGTAAAGAGAAAAACAATTTATCCTCATTATTTTTTTTTGTAAAAACAAAATTGTCAGAGTTGTGGAATTTCAAAATTCGAAAATATAAACGAAAATGAGAATTTTTGGCCAAACAACGCAAGATATGAAAAAAAGTTTGAGGAAAAAAATGTTTTTTTTTAGGAGCCCTCCAGGATGATCTTTACAACTTTCCGAGTTTTCTAAAAAAATCGAAAATTTAAATTTTGTTCGCACAAAAAAAAATGAAAAATAGAAAGATTTATCTTTTGGTCAAACTATGCAAGGTCCGGGGAAATATAAATGAACTAAACTTGTGCACCAAAAAAAGATCTACAAATTTAGTAAAATTAACTTTTTGATAGGACGAGTAGTTTTTGCTTCATTTATAAAAACCATGGAATGAATTTATTTTAATCAGGAAAAATAACTATAAGAATGAAATAATAAAGTTTTTGAAGAAATGACTAAGGCTAACACAGAAGATTGATGGGGAAAAGTTATTCACCCGAAAGATATCTACAAAATTGTGATAATTTTTCCCATTGGACGCGTAGTTTTGGTTCTAATCGTAAAAAATGAAATTAAAATTGAAAAAAATTGAACTTCTCGAAAAGAACACATGTAAAAAGATCAGGCGAAAAAACTTCTCTGCCGTTTTGGATAAACTTTGATCGAGTGCGCAGCATGAGACACGCTATGAGAATGTATTCGTTAAAGCTGGAGAAGCTTCCATGGGGGAAATAGGTTTAGGAAGGAGTTTTTGTGAAGATTTTCGTTATTCCTTTTGTCGATGAAGGAGTGAATGTAATTTATTCATACTTCATGAACATTTTGTACATATATTTAAGAAGAAATCGCGAAACCTTCAAATTTTTTTATTGAGAAACATGGAAGATTTTGGATGCTGCCCATAAAGCGTCGCAATTGGAACTCGGTGCTTGTGTACATTCTGGAGGCCACGTTTTTTTCCGAAATCAATGAGGTTCAAAATTTAACTTCGGCACATATATAGTTTCGATTTGAACCTCAATGAAAAAAAAAAATTTGAATTCAATTTTTTTTTTTGTGTGTAAACAGGAGACGTTGATTATTGCACGTTTTTTCATAACTTTTCTTGCACTTAAAAATATTCAAAACAATAATAGATCTACAGATTTAGGTTAAAATAGAAGGTAATGACATAAAGAAAGTACCAGCTAAGTATGAGAATAATTGTTCCACAACTTTTTGAGCTGGAGTGTACAAAGTCTCAAAAAAGTCGTTTTGAGAAAAACGCGTTCGAAAAAAGATTTTCGAGACGGTAGTACCATTATTTTAATAACATACAGGGTAATTAGCAATTTCTGCACCATATAGTTATCCTTTTTCTTGTTCTAAATTCCATTTCGAGCTTGCACTTCATGACTGTCCGACTTTACGTACCGTGCAGTCCGACACGTACGGAGAGACATCAACATAAAGACGTAACGAATTAAAATTTTTTATTGAAACTTTGGGAAAATATTCTTTGATAGTTTTACTAACAATTTATGAAATCAAAAAAAATTCGATTTCTTAAAGCGTCTAAGCTTATTTCCCTCCTTAACAAAAGGGAAGCCCTGGGCGCGCTCAAACTTGCTATTCTTGTTTCGAAAATTACGTTTTACTTTTGAACTCTGTTTCTGACTCCTGGTATGGATGGTATAGAATTCTCATCCGACAGGAAGTATGCAATAAGAACATTAAAAATATAAGAAAAAAGGTAATTCATCACTTTTTATCTTTAATGAAAAAATTGACCCCGCAAATGATTGAACGAAAACCACAAGTTCTATCAAAATATGTTCCGAAAACAATTTTAAAGATTTTGGAAAGCTACAGTTGCTCTCTATATAGACATTTTCACGCACTTTGCGTTGTTGAGCTCAAAATTGACTTTTTGATTTCGACATAGAATTTTTGATGATTGATTAAGGAACCATGAGTCTTCGGATCAAATGGTTGGAGGAAAATTCATGGGTATTTTGTAAGGCTACGATATTCTTTTTAACGTTTGCACGTATCTGGTGCCGTTTGGGGTAAAATTTAAACTCTCCATTTTTTCGTAGCATTTTCGATGAATAGCATCCAATCCCTTTTCCAATTTAGACTAATTGACAAGCTTATTATTTTTCATAGGATAAGAACGTACAATCAAGTTAAAACAGTTGACTAAGATATCAGGTAACCATCTGTGCACAGTGGAATCTGAACATGCACAGTTGGTCCGGAACTTTAAGCTTCTGCTAATGATCTTGTCGTTCGAAGTCATACGAATCCATGCCTCAAACGTTATAAGATAGACAGAAAACAGAAGGACTTCCGTTTCCCGCGTAAATGGCCAGAGACACGGTAAAGTTTGGTGCGAGGTACTTAAGGATTTCGGTCGAAATTGAGGTGAGTGTAGTGTCAAAAGTGTGTTGAGGGGTGTGCAAGTGAGTGTGGGAAGGGTGTGTGAACGGAGAAAGTTGAGGTGTGAATTTTTTGGAAGAGTGAGACGGATTTGTGTATGCTTGAGTATTACAATTAGTTTGGTGTGACGTCACGTCGGAAGATTAGGCCCTCGGCGGGCTTAGTCGGTATAGCAGAGGCACAGTAGGTACGGGATTCGGGCGGTAGAGACAGTAAGGTTGAAGGCAGGGAGTTTTGAAAGCGATTGATGGGTGATTCAGAAAGTGAGGTTTTTGAAACGCCAGAAGGGGAGATGAAAGAAAGGAAGGCCAGGGGCAGATATCGTAAAACTTTGGAAAGGGAGAAATGGAGAGCGAAAAGTTTGGGATCTCTCGAGAGCTTTATCAAACGGGAAAGGGGGGAAAGGAGCAGCGAGGAGATAGAGGAAGTAGGAACAAATCTACAAGCCACAAAAATGATAAGAACACCACCGGGGAAACAAAATGCTAGTAGTGATAGAATGGAAGAGAACAGAGATGAGGCTGGGGAGGTTTCGGAAGATCAGAATTTAAAGGAGATTCGCAATATGATGATGGAAGTAATGGAAATACAAGGAAAGAGACAAGAGAAACGCGGGGAAGAGATAAAGCAAGAAATAAGAAGGGAAATGGCGGAGCTTTTCATTATATTTCTAAAATTAAAAGATTTGGGTGCATAATTGGAAATATTCTTCACAACTTGCCTCCATCAAATTCTTGATAATATCTACAATTATTTATAATATTTTAAAATTTTGTATAAAGGCGATGTATGTTTCAAACTTTCTTAATTCAAAATA
Source organism: Neuroterus valhalla (assembly GCA_011762715.2). Taxonomy (NCBI): domain Eukaryota; kingdom Metazoa; phylum Arthropoda; class Insecta; order Hymenoptera; family Cynipidae; genus Neuroterus; species Neuroterus valhalla. Next base: position 6,281 of record WSXT02188047.1, on the reverse strand, counting down.
GATTGATAGAAAAAAGTTATTCACTTGAAAAATATCCGTAAATTTGTTACAATTTTCCCCCTAGGACGCGAAGTTTTTGTTTTGATCGTAAAAAATAAAATTAAAAATTGAAAGATTGCATTTCTACAAAAACTACACAAAATGTGAGAAAAATTAGATAACACTATTCCTGTACCGCTTTGAACAAACTGTGATCGAGTGCGCAGCACGAGACACGCGATGAAAATGTATTCGTTGAAGCCGGAGGAGCTTTAACAAAAGAAAATTCAAGCTCATCAAATTAAAGTAGTCGACATCTCGCTTTTGAGTTCCACGAGCTTTTCATACAACTCTAAGGAAGTAGAAAGACCAAGCGCGGAGCGCAAGGTGAGATTACCATCGAGCGTGAGACCTAAAAGATGCGCGCCCTAGGCGCACCCAAACTTGCGAGCGAAGCGAGCCGCGCGCTAGAAGCCAGATAAGAATTTTCCCGCGCAGCGGGCAGATTTTTTCCGCTCATTATTGCCGTTAGAACAGTTCTAAATAACACCGAACATCATTAGAACAGAATTTTTTCCGGAATAATAACTTTTCCAAGAGAATAATTGTACTGTATTTTCATATTCATATAATTTACTATCATAATAATGCGAAGAATCTGTATAAAATTGATTACGATAAAAAAAGGAATCTCCTTCAAGAAGGTTGAATTTTATTATATCGTGATTCATGAAGATGTTTATCTGATAACGTGAAGCGCAAATACAAGGTATTTGAACCAATGCGCAATAAGCCATAAACCAAAAAATAATGAACAGAACATTATCTAGCCATCATAAAATAATTTGGAATATTTTGAACATCTGATCGACTTTATTTTCCAAACATTTTCCTAAACCTAATCTTACCATAATCTTTTTCGAAAAAAAGAATGGCCTTCGAAACTCGCAATTTCGACATTTTGATGCTGATGTCGTCAACATTCTCCTTTACACATTGGTCTATTTGTCTAACAGTATAAACATTAGGCAACAGAATTTTTCTGAAATTTTTTTTCCTTCAATTGAATAAGATTTTTAACGACAATCTTCTGAGTCTGAAGAAGAATTTTAGTTTCCAATAAAGTACAATTTAGAATTTCAAAATAATTTGAAATTAGGAGAATCAGGTCATCATTTTTCTGAGAATCAACGAAAATGGCACGAGCGCCTAGTTGAACTGCGGTAAAATACACCTATCGCCACGTCTCACGACCATGAGATGAGTGACCACATGCAAGACTAAATCACAATGAAGGTCCGGTATGGTGTTAAGGTTACAAACCAGTGGAGGCGTCGCAACTCCAAAAGCAACGATGATGCGAACAATTATTTTAGCCGAATATCCTTGATTACGTTTGTCACGTTTGTCAAGGAGCATGATGTCAGGCCTTGTGTGTCGGATAGGGACTATTTTCCAGAAATCCTGATTCCAGTAGATTCGACTCTCCTTGTTCTCAATAATAGACTCTATCTCCCTTGTAGCATTCACCAGGGCAGGGTCACCACCAACACCGTAAGAGCAACATAGATAGTGGTGTGTACCTGTAAATATACGTTGTTCCTGCAATAATAGAATAATTCGATGGTATATGCCATAGGAGTTCAGGGAGTTCAAGTCCAAGACTTCGGAGAACCTCTCTCACTGATCTTTTATCCTAAATACGGCTCCCGGGCGTTCCCAGGCATTTGTAGGCCTCTTCAGCGCTAAGGTGTATGGAAGCACTTCCGTCCACAAGCTCAGGATTCTTTTCTTTTCCTGGTATCCACCAACGTTTCAGGTGAATCTCGACACACTTATCCAATTCAAAGTCCATACTGATTTTTCGTGTCCCCTGGACGACACTGAGAGCGCCTTCAAGATGTTTTTGTTTCAGAAGCATGGATCTTTAAGTCATCCATATAAATGATATGAGTAACCTCATGCTCACGAACATAAGTTCCACCACAGAGGTACACATGAGCATCGCAAAGTGTAAGAGATAAAGAAGTAATGATAAATCTGCTCTTCCAAAGGGACAATAATTTCTCTTTTTGTATCCCATTATGTGTGAATGAACCTCCAAACTTTTTAACAGACAGATGATGAGTCTGTGGGAAGTTTAATCAAAAGCTTTCTGGCAATCAATCTAGGCCATTGAAAGATTGAACTTGTGGTTGAAAGCGTCTTTGCAGACACTCCTGTTGATCAGCAGGTTTTCCCGACAGCTTGCTGCACCTCTTATCGATCCTTCTTGTTCGTAATCTGAAGTTCTTTGGGTTGGACAAGTCGCCTTCTTTCGATAGAAGTACAGTTTATCCTAACACCAGCGACTGCGGAATAGGAATCTCCTACCTCGAATATGAGGCTAAGATGCAAACCAGATTTTGGTTTATATAAGAGCACTCCTTACACCAAAAGTCCTCTTCAAAATCTGGCCCAGCAGCGGAGAAGTTCTTCGTGCCCCTTGATGTTTCCTTTACCTCATCAGCAGTGATTAATAGGCATTCCTGCTCGTAATGTATGAGGTTATTGCACAGCTCCTTGAAACATTTGATGTTCTTAGTGCCTTTATTTAATGGATTTTTCAGTTTGTGAATCTATCTCCAAAATGTCTTGACTTCTTCGGACTTTGGTGGGTTTTTAACAGACTAGAGTATCGCTAAAGAGACGCGATGGGTCAGCGAGAAACTTTTGATTCCCCCTGACCCATCCCTTCCTCTTTTTAATTTTCTTTCTTGCGTCAGATAGTACTCGTATTTTTTCAACAATGTTCTGCTTGATGGTCATCAGCTTTGACATTTCCAATGTTTGATGATGGATCCTCATTCCATAAACGAACTTTCGGACCTTTGCCGTTAAATGCTTATCGGATTTTATATAGTCAATCACACACTACATACGAGGAGACGCGTTTTGGATCGACCACTCAATCTTCTTGTTTAACTGATGCAAGCGCTTAGTCTTTTCATCAATCGCTGGTTCGGACCTTCGATTCGAATCAGCCAAAGCTCTCGTCGCATCATAAACTGAACAAGTGATGGTCCAAAGGAAAGCGAGAAGTGTAGTGTAAAGGTTCATTTTTTGGAATTACAAAAGTCTCATATCAGTACACTGCTATTTTGATTTCTGCGATACTGTCACCTATCTAGGAAAAGACGAATTTCAAACCAAGAATCTTATTTCCCAAAAGGGAACATGGAACTCAGCCCGCTACTTTTATAGACAGACTGTGTTCACACCGAGTACATTGTGTACACTGTGTAGATGTTCTGTTTTTTTATGCAAACTCTACCATTCTACTCTCATAGTTTTCGTCGGTATTATACCTCAATTTTTATCTTACTTCCTGACAACTTTGTGAAATGACAGATGCATGAATGAAGAGGGAGTAAAGTATGCATGCGACGATATTGATATATAAAGGCCAATTGTGTATAGACAGAAGGGAGGAAAAATTTGAAAACCAACAAATCAGTTTCTAAAGGTTTGAATGGATACAATCGAAATGGAAGAACAGTTTCCTATGGTTGGAATCCCTACGGAAGGAGTGGATGAAAAAAAAAATGATTGGAGCTGGGGGCAAAGGTACTTGTTGTAATGACGAACATGTACCGGGTCCACATGAACCACATCCAAACATTAGGGTTTACGTTGATGTAAACAGCAAAATCCCAGAGTAACTGCAGCAGCTCCAAAGTGATTTGGGTCGCAATTTGCTAAAGTTCAGAGATCAGGAACCAACACGAAGCCATCCTTTGCCAAAGATGTGCGTAACAAGCAATCTGTATGCACTGATAGAGCATCTAAGCAACAAGGTTCTGCCTTTTTATTTACACTCATCTCGCGTAAGAGGACCGGTATCGGGGGTTGGTGGTCCTTGAAAGAGAAGCAATTAAAATCCAGTTCGAACCAGATTTGGAATGACGACCGACTTCGCTAACGTAAACACTCAGGACCGTATGTATAGTCTGTGAAGCGGTGCGTGAATACGTGCGTCGCAAGTCTCAAAGTAAACAACTTCTCTACTACGCATTACAGCACTGCCTTTTCGAACTTGTGTGGCCGACGGGTGAGGCTCGAGGGGAGAGACAGAATCACTCAAGCATGAACAGCCGAGAGACCGCCACAACACGAGTGGCGCTATAACGCAAGATGAGTGTCTATACAAAATTGATTATGGACTTAATATGAGAAAGGCAGAAGAACCATCCGTGACACATCAATATATTGACACCAGAATTATTGGCTGAGAATATAGACTCTAAGAGGCAGCAAATTAATGTTCGTAGTGCTAGACTGCGTTGAAACAATGAGTGTAGTGCAAGAAGGCAGCAAAATTGAAATACGGATGGGGTATCAGGGGGGAAATAAACAGAAGAAATTCAGGGTCTGCGTGGTTTCAAGTGGAGGAAGGAAGGTCAAATCATAAATATGCAAGGGAGCTCGCCAACATCACAGACCCAAACGTTTAAGCCACTGCAAAAAGATTAAAAATGACGGGAAAGTTCTTGGTCAGAAAATAATGTAAAATTTCAGGCGTAAGTTACTTGACTAAGAAGCACACGGCGTTGCCGAGGTGTTTTCGACAAAACATCCAGATTGTTTGGCTGAGCATCATGCATCATCACCTATCATGGACTTCCTAGGTCGGTGATAATGCTTTGAAGAACGAGGATCAAGTATTTTAACAATCAACATTTACTAGATTGATTTGCATTACGACTCGTATTTCTCGAGGAAACTGCTCCAGAGCATCATATAGTTCTTTTCAGCGTTAGATTATTGAGCCAAATTATGAAAAGCATGTCTTATCAAAATTTGATTCTCCCAAACATATATTTAGGCAGTCAGTGGACACACCGTATCCCATACAGGTTGTCCCAGGTTCAATTGTCAAGATACATTCTTTCTTGAGGGGAGGTTCTGGTCTTTTTAGCCAAAAATGAAGCAAAATTTAATAATTTATTATGGGATAATGGAAAGACTTACAAACTTCCGGTTTTTATTGCTTTATTAGGTCTTGTTTCTAGAAGGCAGATAATTTTTTTTTTTACAAAATTCGATATGGCGGCCCAAAAATGGCGGCTCTCGTGAACCTCTCCCGGCAAGACGTCGTCCGCTCGTTTCAAGTCTACAGACTCTTGTAGTGAACTGAGATCAAAATAAATCATTGCTTCGTAAAATTTATAAAATTTCCCATGACTTCAACCTATTTTCAATGAATTTTTATGGAAAATTATCCAACTTATGGCCATTTCAAAAAAAAGTTCAATTTTTACTCACTATTTGCAACTTCAATCTTGTTAAACAGTAATTATTTAACAATTGTTTATACCCATTTTAGGTTGAAGTCCTACAAAAAATCATACCCTTCCAGGAAAACTTTAGTAAAAGTAAATCGGATCAGTAGATCTTGTGTTAGGCTTGACAAGAGGTTAAAAAAAGTAGTTTCGAGAAAAACGCCTTCAAAGTTTTCGAATCTCAAGAGCACGTTTCAAGAGTACCATCATTCGAGAGGCTCCAATCCAAAAAAATGCCCTGGATCAAAAAATCCTTTTGCACACATATTTTAGACATTCAAAGCTTTCACTAAAAAAAAAATTTATTTTTTTTTCGAAAAAAAAGACCAGAACCTCCCCTTAAGTTTTGACCTTGAAGTTTTATAGAAAAGTAAATCCTGGTTTTTAATGTCCGAGAATAAATGAACCGATTTTACGCAATAAAATTAGCGACGTTTTGGACTGGGTGTAGTCCCTTTTCAAGCCAAAAATCAGGAAGGTGAACAGTTTTGATAAAAACTGCGTCCGTCACATCATCGTAAATTAAAAGAGGTTAATACCTAGAGTTAAGGGATGAAAATCAATCAGAGAAGCTGACAGTCAACCGGTTCGTCCTTTGAGTTCATGGCGTTCGAAAGGACGAGCCGGATGACTGTCAGCTTCTCTGATTGATTTATATCCTTTAACTCCAGGTTTTGACCTCTTTTAATTTATGATGATGTAGTGGACGCAGTTTTTATCAAAATTGTTCACCTTCCTGATTCTTGACTTGGAAAGGGACTACACCCAGTCCGAAATGTCACCAATTTTTAATGCGTAAAATCATTTCATTCATTCTTGGAATTTAAAAACAAGAAACTACTTTTCTACACAGAGTAGCCGGTTGATCGTGAGGGCTAAGGCATGAGCTCTGGACCCACGCTACGGTCTGGTTGTGGGTTCGATTCCCGCCTCGCACTCTGGAAGAGCTTCGGCGGGCCACGGAGAGTCGTGAGCCCGGTA
>WSXT02188046.1:34718-51606 GCA_011762715.2 Neuroterus valhalla | reverse complement strand
TTGCGAGTTTCTCAAATTGGTACTAGTGACTTGAAGTAGTACTAGAAACTTAAATTAGTACCAGAACTCAAATTAGTAACAGTAACTTGAATTAGTTCTAGTTTCTTAAACTGGTACTAGTCACACAAATTAGAAAGAGTAACAAAGATAAGTACAATTTAATCTGACCAGTACTAATAACTTATATTAGTACTAGTCTTTTGAATTAGTTTTGGAAACTTAAATTAGTAATATTAACGAGAATTAGTTCCAGGTTCTCAAATTGGTACTTGTCACTCAAAGGAGGAATGATCACTCGAATCAGTACTAGCAACTGAAATTAGTACTAATTAATATAATTATCACGAGTTTCTCAAATTAGTAATAGTCACTTAAATTGGTACTAGTCCCTGAAATGATAAAGCCACTCAAATTAGTACTAGTGACTGAAATAACTGGTACTATTAACTCAAATTAGTACAAGACACTTGAATTAGTATTAGGTTCTCGAATTGGTAAAAGGCTCCTAACTAAGTACTAGTCACTTTGATAAGTACTAGAAACTCAAATTAGTACAAGTAAAAGGGTTTTCAAATTCTTACTAGCACTTAAATTAGTACTAGTCTCCTAAATGAGTGCTAGCAACTCAAATTTGCACTATTTACTTGGATTAGTACTATTTACTCAAAATCGTACTATTTACTCAAATAAGTACTAGTCACTTGGATAATTACTAATCTCTAAAAATAGTACTTGTCACTCAAATTAATTCAAGTCATTTGAATGAGTACTAGTCGCTTATATTAGTACCAGTCCCTTGAATAGAAGAATAGAGAATAATGAGAAAAAAGGAAGAAAGAAGGAAAGTAAGGAGGGGGAAAGGAGAAAAAGGAAAATGAGAAGATAGCGAAGGAAACCAAGGAAAGAGAGGAGAGAGAGGAAGGATAAAAAACTTGAGAAGTTCATGGAGTAGAAAGGAATAATAATAATATGAATGGGAGGAGAAGCGAAGATTTTGATAGAAGAATAGGAACCTCACTCTTTACTCCATTACTCATTAAGAAGGGATGGTACTTAGAAAAGACAAAGAACATAATGGAGAGGATTTCGTTTTAGATAATAGATAATCAAAAAGGTAAAGGTCTCAGAGAGACTAAGAAAGCAACGAAGGAGAGCAAGGGGAGGGGGAAGAAAGTGATCGAAGATAAGAGAATAGAGAAGAAGAAGAGACGAGAAAGAAAAGAGAAGAGAGGATGTTTACAAAGGAGAAAGGAATATAAATAATAGGAATATGAGGGATTTCGACTCAAGAAACGGAAGCAAAGGTGGTACGTACTTGGATGAAGTTGTAAAAGGATGAGAAAGGATCGGGTAAAGATCATTTAAGACTTCTGCACCCAATATTTTCCTTATTCTCTCCTTTATTTTTCGATTAAAGAATTATTGCATATTCTCATTATTAAACATCCATCAAAACCTTCATAATCATTACTCCTTACCTATGAAAGAAGCAATGATGCTTAAGGGAGGGATGGTGCTTAGGAAAGATAAAGGACGCAAAATAAAGAGAAATAAAAGAATAACTAAAATGGGTCTAGGAACCAATACTTTGAGAGGGAATTCACAAGGGAGGAAGGGATGGTGCTTAGGGGAGACAAAGGAATGAAGGCGAGCAAGACAAGAGACAAGGAAGCGATGGAGAAAGAGAGAGAAGAGAGGAAGAAGGGACGAGAAGGGATGAGAAGGGAAGGAAAAAAGACATAAATAAGTTCACAAACGACTGAGGGATGGTGCTTAGGGCAGACAAAAGACGCAAAATGGAGAGCAATAGAAGAATAAGTAATAGTGGAGTTTTTTTGAAAAAGAAGACGATGAGAAAGGTCAAGGTCTCGGAAAGACTTGGAGAGGAATGAAGGAGAGAAAGAGGAGAGAGAAGAAAGCGATGGAGGAGGGGAGAGAAGAGAGGAAGAAGGGACGAGAAAGAAAAGAAAAAAGACATAAAGAAGTTCACGAAGGAGGAAGGAATGGTGCTTCGGGGAGACAAGGGGCGCGAAATTGAGAGAAATAGAAGGATAACTAATAGAGGAGTTCCTTTTAGAAGGAGATGATGAGAAAGGTCAAGGTCTCGAAACACTTGGAAAGGGATGAGGGAGAGCACGAGGAGAGACAAGAAAGCGATGGGGAAGGAGAGAAAAGAGAGGAAGGAGGGACGAAAAAGAAAAGGGAAAGACATAAAGAAGTTCACAAAGGATTAAGGTATGTTGCCTAGGGACCACTGAGGATGCGAAATTCAGAGAAATAGAAGAATAAATAATAAAGGAGTTCCTTTTAAAAAGAAGATGATAAGAAAAGTCAAGGTCTCGGAAAGAAAGAGAAGAAGAAGGAACGAGGAAGAAAAAACATCATAAAGAAGTTCACAAATGAAGAAGGGATGGTGCTGAAGGAAGAAAAAGGAATGGAGGGGAGCAAGAGGAGAGAGAAGGAAGCGATAGAGGAAAAGATAAAAGAGATAGAGAGGGGACGAGAAAGAAAGGAAATAAGGCATAAGGAAGTTTACAAAGGAGGAAGAGATGATGCTTAGGAAAGACAAAGGACACAAAATGGAGGGAAATAAAAGAATAAGTAATAGTAAAGTTCCTTTCTAAAGAAGATAATGAGAAAAGTCAAGCAAGGGGAGAGACTTGGAAAGGAAGGAAGAAGAGCAAGAGGAGAGAGAATAGAGAAGAAAGCGATAGAGGAGGAGAGAAAAGAGGAGGAGATGGGACGAGAAAGAAAAAAGACATAAAGATGTTCACGAAGGAGGAAGGAAGAAAAAGGATCAGGTAATGATCACCTAAAACTTCTGCACCCAGTATTTTTCTTATTCTCTTCTTTATTTTTCAATCAAAGTCAGATTGCATGTTCTCATTATTAAACAACCATCACAACCTCCCTACTCATTACTCCATTACTTGAGCCCTATTGATCCGTGTTTCATCAACGACCCCTACCTTCGTTGAAGACAGGTTATGAAAGCAGGTATGGTGCTTGAGGAAGGCAAAGGACGCGGAATGGAGAGAAACAGAACGAGAACTAGAAAGAGGACGAATTGTGAGACAATACAGTCAGCAGCAGACGCAGCAAATTGCCCGTTAATAATACTGCAAGGGTCGGTGCATCGCGTTGCAATCGTCTGGATGAAAAATTCCACTCTGATCCGATGTAATTGCACTGCTTGAAAATTCTGCCCTTATTCACTCATTAATCCCCAGATCTCTCTTCCGAAAGATTAAACAGAAAAAACGAGTTCAAAAGACCTAAAAAGGGAGGAGCAAGTCGATATTTAGTTTTATCCATCTAACTGAGTCTGGGATTAGTAGGAGCGCGACTTAGGTTCGATCCCCAACGTCTTCAATTTTTTTTCTTTCCTTTTTGTGACTTTTGGGGATATTGAATGTCCTTGGAATAACTAGGGTGGCGATTTATGGGACAATATCGAATTCAATGAAAAATTCAAAGATCGGTTCAATACCAAATGGTCGAATTTCCGAACAGAAGTGATTGATGTTTAACCAAGAACATTAACAGAAGTCAAGGTCTTGGAAGGACATCAATAGGATTGAAAGGGAATAAGAAGAAAAAAGAAGAAAGCAAGGAAGTGCGAGAAAGATCAGGAAGGGAGAGGAGAGTAGGAAAGAGGAGGAAGCGAGAAAAAAGGAGAGGAAAGAGAAGGAAGCGAGAGGAGAGAAAGGAGAAGGAGAAGAGAAACGAGAAGGAGGGGAAAGAAAGAAAATACATAGAAAAGTTCATGACGAAGAAAGAAATATTAATGATAGATTTTTATGCAAGAATAAAAAGGGAAGGTAATGCGTACTCGTACTTGGATAAAGTTGAAGAAGAATGAGAAAAAATTGGATGGGAAATAAAGGATGATTAACTAAGTAACGAATGTAAACGGAGGAAGCAAAATGGAAAAAGAAATTAAAAATGGAAAGGTTGAAGTTCAAAAAGATAATGCTAAACGGATTCTGGGAAAAGTTAAACATGGAAGTTAAAAAGACTATAAATATAAAGAATGATAGAAATAAAATGAAGAACAAAGAAATTGGACAAAAGTTCGGTAGAATAGCGAATGTGAAGAGAAGAAAAGGGCAGTGGAAAAACATTATAAATATAGGATGGGAGAGAGGGAAAGGCAATATCATGTTGCAGCCAGCTAGGAACATGAAGAGTATTGTAAACAGAAAGAGAAGAGGAAAAAGTGGGAGGAATAACATTATAAATATAAGGGAGAGAGGGAGAGGCAATATCATGTTGCAGCTAGCTAGGATTATAAAGAGTTATGTAAACAGAAAGAGAAGAGTGAGAAGGCGAAGGAGTAGTTAGGGGATAATAAAAAAGGAGTTTATATTTTTAGTTTTCAGAATGGTAGAATAGGAGACAGTGATGGATTAGTTAAAAATAGAGCATGGAGGTAAAGGAAGTAGTCAAGGAAGCATAGAATAGTGACTAATTCCAGAGAAGTTCAAGAAGAGTTCAGCAACGCCAACACAAAAGGGAAGAGGAGAGGTAAAAATAAAAAAATAATACAGGGATGACTATTAAATATGCTTGCGAAGTATACAGGATTTTGCAAACGGGAAGGTGAAGAACAAGGTAGAGGAAATACAGAAAGGAAAGAAGGGTTAAAATGGAAGGAAAAATGAACATAATAGTGACAATATACAACGCAAATGGATGAAAGAGATAAGGGAAGATACAAAGAAGTTCATTCAAGAAGCGGAAAGAAAATTATAAATAGGAGAGAAGTTTAATGTAAGAATGGGAAGGGAAGGTTATACCTACTTAAATAGGTTCTAAAAGTAAGGTAATTAGAATAGTAATAAGAAGGGTTATAACAATGGTAATAAGAGAGGAAACGAGTAGGGGAAGTTCAAATATATATGAAAGGACAAAATTAATGCAACTGTGTTAACAGAAAGATTAAAGGGAGAGGTAGAGGGAAAATGAAGATCCCTAGAAAGTCAGATTCTAGATAAGGTAGTAGAACATATAAGGAGGAATAAAAGAAATGCAACTGTGATAACGGGAAGGATAAAAGAAGAGGTAAAGGGAAACTGAAGACTCCCACAAAGTCAGGTTTGAAGGGGGGTAGTATCACATGCGAGAAGAAACAAAATAAATCCAACTGTGTCAACGGAAAGATTTGAAAAAGAGGTGAGGGGAAAATTGAGACTCCCACAAATTTAGGTTTAAGAGAGGGCAGAAGCACATATGAGAAGGAATAAAATAAATCTTACTGTGCTTACAGAAAAGTTTCAAAGAAGAGGTAAAGGAAAAATGAAGACTCCCACAAAGTCAGGTTTAAGAGGGGATAGTAGCACGCATGAGAAAGACCAAAATAAATGCAACTGTGTTAACAGAAAAGTTTTAAAGAAAAGGTAAAGGAAAAATGAAGATTTCCACAAAGTCAGGTTTCAGAGAGGGTAGTAACTCGATGGATATTTACTTTTAACAATACATTCTAGAGGAGTAGTTAGGAAGTTCTGCCCTCATTCAGTTTTGAATACTTTGGTATCTTCCCCAAAAGACTGATGAAAGAAAAAAACCGTTAAAAAGACCCAAAATTAGAAAAGAAAATCGATATTCAGTCTCATCCGTCAAGTCTGGGATTAACAGGAGCGGAGCTCAGGTTCGATCCCCGACGCACATCAAATTTTCTTGCTCTATTTTTCGGCTTTACCCTCCCTACTAAATGTCAAAATTTCCGTCCTCTTGATTGAAGACCCACAAAACTTTTTTTTCAAAACCAAAGTTGTATTTTATACAAAATTATTTTATCATAGAGATGTAAGGTATTTGTAGGCTTGAGCTGGCAATGTCAAGGGACTAACCATTCACACAAGAAAGTCTATTTACGGGATATTTACTGGGTAATATTGGTCAGACCAGGTACACGTGCACTGGGGTAAAGCCCAACTGCAAGCGTATTTCCTAAGCCAGTTAGGCGGGGTATTTAGGAGGGAATTTGGCGGTCCTAAAGTTGTACATTATATTCCAACTCCAACCCCATCTCTAACCTCATCGAACCCGCAAGGGACTCGGAATTTCGCCAGGCAAATTTAATAAGAGGACAGTCGAACTTCCCCACCTGTGTCCTCTATTAACTCCCTATTACCTAATATTTCAATAATTCCTCCCACATCCTAATCGCCGAAGAGACAGAGCAGGCAGAAAAGGGAAGGGAAGGGGGATATGGGGTAAATAGAAGTGATACAAGAAAATCAGAAGCGAAGAAATATAAATAACAGGAGGCAATGAGGAGAATGAAAGAAGGGGAAAATGAGGGGGAAATCGTAAAAGGGTATTTGAGAGAATTAAGGTGGGAGACCACGAGGGTAAGAGCGATAATGAGAGGAGTGATGAAGAGGAAATAGCGAATAAAGCAGAAATTATGGGAGGGTTGAATTCGAAGAAGTAGGGGTAGGGACGATGAAGGAAATGATGGAGAGTTAGAGTGAGGGGAATGAGGCAAGCAGAAGTGATAAGAGAGAAATGAGAAGTGTGAGAAGGGAAATAAGGAAATAAGAGGTTAGTAGAGAGGTAATATTATAGCAAAGAGCAAGGAGATGTTTTGGAAGAAAACTATGGAGAAGTCATAAGAGGAGGAATGAGGAAGAGTAAGGGTACAGTAGGGAAAAGAGATAAGAAAATAATATTATCAAATCGAAGAGAGGAATAGGGAAAGGAATGGGAAGTTCGAGGTGGGGAGTATAAGAATGAGTGAAGCGGTAAAAAAATGGAGCGAAGAGAAGTGAGAATGATGAGGGGTGATTATGGAAGGGTAATGAAGATCAGTGATTGGTTTGGAATTGAGAAGAGAAAGAAGGGAAAAAGTAATGAGGGAATGCGATTGGGGGAAGTGGTTAAAAGGAAACGAAAATGAAGGGTGAGGAAGTGAGCGGGAAGGAGTGTGAGAATCTCAGCAAATAGAGCAAGAGGTAAAGAAGTAAGGAAAGAAGAAGTTAGAGAAAATGTTCGAGTAAGCGGGGTCAGGGTGAAGAAAATAATAGGATGAAAGTGACGAGAGGGATATTATAAGAAAAAGAGGGTAAGTACGAGGTTAGGAGTATGAAAATGAGTGAAGAGATGATAAAATAAAGGAAGAGAAAGTTGAAGGTACGAGAAGTGATTATAAGAGTGGAATGAAGATAAATGACGGAGGAGGAAGTGAAGAGAGGAAAGGGGAAATAAAGAAATAAGGGAATGAGGTTATGGGAATGCGATCAGGAGGAAAGAGATTTAGGACGATGAAGAAGGAGGGTAAGGGAGTTGGAGGTAAGGACTGTGTGAATAAGGAGAAGCCATGAAAAAAAGGAAAAAGTCAAGGTAGGGGAAGTACGAGAAAATGAGGAGAGACGAAGTTATGTAGAATGGGGGGAAATTATAACAGGAAATGCAGGGGAGTGAGGGTAGGGAGAAAGTTAGGGACTAAGAAGCGAGTAAAGAAGACAAAGTTCGGTAAAATAATAGAAACGGAGATGGAGCTGAAGAAATGAGAGCAAGGAATAAAAAAATATTATTGAAGAAAGTGAGCAAAAGTTATAACAGAAGAAAGGTATAAAAAGAAAGATTGAAGAAAAGATGAGGATAATAATATTGCGGGATGTGATAGAGGAAATAAGAAGAGAGGAAACGAAGTCAGGAGGAAGTGTCGAGGAACTGAGAGAAGGGGTGAGAAAATGAGGGAGGAGACGTTCGACCTAATGTGGGATGATTATAAGAGTCGAATAAAGAAGAGTTGGGGGGTAGAGGAAGCAAAAAGGGAGGGTGGTATAGGAGAAAATGTTATAGGAAATCATAGAGTAATGATAACGAAAAGTGAAATGAGAAGGGGAAATCAGGAGTATACGATTGGAAGTGATTAGAGGAGGATGAAAATGTAGCTTGTGAAAGTGAGAGTGAGGAGTGTAAAAGAGTGTAAGAGAATGTAACAGAGGGTAAGAGAATGAAAAGTGATGGGAGATAGATTGGAGAATTGCAAGGAAGAGGTGTAAGGATAATAGAGAAAATAAGGAAAGAGGAAGTTAAGGGAAATCGGGTAAGAACATAAAGAGAAGTGGAGAAGTAAAGGAGTCAAAAATTGGTAGAGGAAGGTCAAACAAGGTGAAGTTATGGTAAATAATAAGACGAGCAGGAAACAAGAGCAGGGAGCAAAGAGACATAATGTGAGGAGATGAGAAGAAGGGATTAAGTTGTGAATAAGGAAGAGTAAGGGAAAAATAAAGAGCTGAGTAAAATAAAATGATGCAAAGTAATGGTAGGAAAATGAGAAGGAATCCAGAGGGAACTAGAGACAAGGGGTGTGAGAATGGAAAGAGAGGTAAAAAATAAGGCGAGGAAGTTAGGAAGAGTGGTATATAAGAAGGAGAAGTGGAATTATTAGGTGATAATATTGGGGAGATGATAATAAGCGAGGGGTAGGGGGGTCGATAAGGAAGTTAGAAAATGAGGTTAGGGAACTGCGATTGGGAGTAAGGAAGGGGAAAGTTGATGAAAACGAGAGAGGGAGGAATTTAGGAAAAATAAAGGGACATCATGGAGAGAAATAAAAAGACGCGAGGAAGGGAAAGTTAGGGAGTGCGAGGTGGGTAAACCGAGAAAAAATGAGAGTGAAGCAATAGGAAGTTGAGAGAAAGGTGTAAAAATAAGAGAAGGGGGTAGGGGAATAAAGATAATTGAATGGATGGAAGGGACAATTGAGAAATGAAGTACAAGGAAGAAAGTTAGGGAAAATTATGTAAGCGTAATAATGAGAAGTGAGGGAAAGGAAGAAGACATAAGAAAGTAGGAGAATGAGGTCATGGTTAATGAGATGATGTGAAAAATTGGGATGGGATCATATGGGAAAATGAGGTCCATTATGAAGGGAAATGAAGAGGAGTAAGGAGATGGGATAAATAATTAGGGAGGAAAGGGAAGAAGAGAAGATTATTGAAGGTATGATAAGAAGTATCAAAGAGAGAAAAAATGAGGAGCTCGGCGGTGAAGAGTAAAGGAATGGAATCGAAGGGAGTTAGGAGTAAAGATAGAGAAAATTAGAAGAAGGTGAAACCTCATGATTAAACTGAATAGATCTTGATCGAAATTGCATTTTGCTTTAGAGATTGGAGCTTTATGAGCGATTTTAACGGTGATTTGTTTTCTCGAATCCAAGGAGGACATTTAAACAACAAGGAGCAATAAAACCGAATACGTATTGGCATCAATACGAGATATACTCTTGAGCTCAAGGAAAGTTTAAAGAGAGACGGTTGGGTATATCCCATTTTGTGGAATCATATCTGTGTTATTTTAGACGCAACTAGCGAGGTCCACTTGAATCGCAACTTTTCCGGTGGATAAACTCCGCGAAATTCGATACGGAAGCAACTCCTCCATAGACCATTACGTTAAGGGTCTTTCGGTGCTTCCATTACAATTCGTAACGTGAAACCGTATCGTCGTAACCGCATCTGAAACCACCCTCTATTCTCATAAACCCTCTCGTTCACTGAAACCACTTTTTACCCCCAATTATCTTTTAAAGATACAGAAGCGAACCGAAGGCAGTGGCAGTGAACTCGTCTGTCGCTGACTGGCCGCGTTTGGAAGTTCTAGTTTTCTGCAGTTTTCCACTCCCCCGACCGAATTTTGAGGGCTAAGTTGAGCACGTCCAAGTGAATTTTAGCATTTTGGGGAATAGGAAAACTCAAATACGTCAGGCAACTATTATTATTATTATTACTATTATTATTATTATCATTTATTATTATAATTATTAAAAAATTATCAATTTTTTCCTAGATTTGCTCACAAAGAAGATAAATTCAGAAAAACAATTAGAACAAATAATTGTTACCCTTTTTCATATTACAACTTGTAGAAGTCAATACCAATTTCATGACATATTCCGGTTTTTCAGGTTTTTGGAGTAAGTAGAGACCCCGAATTCCATGTGTCGAATCTAGTTTGAAAATAATTGAAATAAATTGAAATTAATAAATTGAAATGATCACGAAGTGCATCTGTTCAAATTTCCAATGTCAAATTATGAAATACAGCTCTTAATTATATCAGCCTCATCTATTCGGAACAGACTATTGAATAATGGATTTTAATTATTCAATATGTTCGACGAAGTTAATAATGATTTGATCAACTCGCAATTTGCTAGAAATTTTCATAATATGCATTCCGGCTTCGCTTCCATCCTACTCGGAAAGTTAATGATGCTGTGGATCGACAGCAATTTCAAATATTCTCCGCTTTTGTATTTTGCGCGCTTTTTATGGCGCGAAAATTTGAAATTATTTGAAAAGTAGTTTGGAGAATTTTTAATGTTCAATTATTTGAGAACCAAACTAAATACTAATAACTCTATTTGGAATATTGAAAATTGGACTATTATACTTTTCATCTATAATTGATCTCTTTTGATGAAAAATTCTTCTATTCTGTTGGAGATTCGACTATTTTCCTAGAAATTATTATTTTGGACTAAAAATTAATCATTTTCAGTTAAAAAATTGCCAAATATGTTTTTAATTGAGAATTAATCTTCGGTGGTTGAGAATTCAACTACTATGGGTTGAAGTTGAACTGCTTCGTTGGAAATTTATTTTATTGGTTGAAAAATTGAATGTTTTGTTGAGAACTTCTGCTTATTCCGTAAAAAATGATTTTTTTGCTAGCTAAAATAAAAATATTCCACTGAAGGTCCTAATAGGAAACCCTGAGACAAAATGAATAAATTGATTAATCGGTTCCACTACCCCGATTTATACTCCTTCTCTTTTTCTATTCTTCTCTTCTTTTCTCAACTCTCTTCTTCTCTTAACTACCTCCTTCTCTCAACTGTCTTCTTCTCTCCTTCTTTGAACGCTGTTTTCTTCAACGCTCTATTCTTCTTTTCTTCTTGTTAACTGTATTCTTCTCTTTTTTTCCTTCTTCTCTTATTTATCTTTCCCTCGTTTTCTCAAAATCCTCTTTTCATTTCGCCACTCAACTGACACCTTCCCTCAACTCTCTTCTTCTCCTATTCTCATAACTTCATTCTTCTCTTCTTTTTCACTTCTCTTATTTACATCTGGTAACTTTCTTCTTCTATTCTCCTCTTAACTCCTGTCTTCTCTAAACTCTCTTCTTGTCTTATTCTCTCAACTCTCTTTCTTTTCCTTCTCTCAACTCACTTCCCCTCTTTTGTTCTTAACACTCTTCATCTCTGGACTCTCACCTTGTTCAATTCACCCAACTCTCTTTTTCTCTCCTACCCCTACTTTTCCCTCCTTCTCTTTTTCTCATTACTTCCTACTTGAATTCTTCTTTTCTAGTCGTCTTCTTTTCTTCTCTCAACTCTATGCTGCTCGTTTTTTTCCCTCTCTTTCCTCCCTCTCTCAGGAATCTCTTCTTTCTTCCATTAAATAGCTCTATTCTTCTCTTCTTCACAGCTTCTTCCATCTCTTCTACTCTTCTACTTATCTTCCCTTTTTCTCTTCCTCTATAAACTCTTTTCTCCTCTCAACACCCTTCTTCTCTTAACAGTTTCCACCTCTGAACCCTCTTGTTCTTCCAATTCTCCTCTTCTCTGAACTCGATGAACTCTTTTTTTGCCTCATTCTTTTTACTCTCACCTTGTCTTATTCTCCGAACTCTCTTCTTATCTTCTTCAATTCTCTTCGTCTCTTCTTATCTTCACTCTCTTTGCTCTCTCCTTCACTTCTTCTCTTACTCTCTTCTCCTCTTACCTATCTTCTTCTTTAAACTCTCTTCTTTTCCTACTCTCATAACTCCGTTCTTCCCTCCTTCACTCTTCACTTCTCTTCTTCTATACTTCTCTCAACTCTCTTCTCCTCTTCTTCTCTTGAATTTTTTATCCTTTTGACCCTCTTCTTCTCTCAAGTCTCTTCTTGTCTTATTCTCTAAACTCTCTTCGTCTCTTTGTAAATTCTCTTCTTAACTGAACCCTCACCTTTCCTTATACGCTCAACTATCTTTTTCTCCTTCCCGTACTTCTCTCTCCTTTTCCAAACTCTCTTTTTATCTTCTTCTTCTTTTCTCATCTTCTCATCTTCTCTAAATTCTATTCCGCTCTCCTTCTTTTGCTCCCTTTTTCTCTCCCTCTCTGGAGTCTTTTATTATTTTCTCCACCCAGCTCTCTCCTTCTCTCCTTTTCAACTTCTCTTCGTCTATTCTTTTCCTCTACTCATCTCCCCTTCTTCTCTTCTTACATGAACTTTCTTCTTCTCTTCTACTCTTCTCTGCTTCTCTCAACTCTCTTATTCACTTCTTTTGTTATTCCCTTCTTCGTTTAACTATATTCTTCTTTCAACTCTTCTCTTATTCTTCTTATTTTTTTCTCCTCTCAACCCTTTACTTCTCATCTTCTTATCTTCCCTGAAGTCTCTGCCACTCTTACCTATCTTCTCCTATTCGCTGCTGCTTCTTTTTTTCTCTTTTATTCTTAGCCTAACTCTCTTTCCCTCCTTTTTCTTAACTATCTTCTTCTCTCAACTCTGATCTTCTCTTCCTCTCCTAATCCTCTTCTTTTTCTAATTCTCTTCCTCTCTTAACCCTCTTTTTCTTTTAATTCTCCTCCTCTCTCAACCCTCTTCTTCTCTTCATTCTATTCCTCTCTAAGTTTTTCTTCTCTTCTTCTTGGCATCTTATCATCTTATCTTCCCTAAACTCTCTTTCCTTCTTATCACTTTTCTTCTATTGGCTGCAGCTTCATTTTTCCTCTTCTTTCATTCTTACCTGAACTACCTTCTTCCCCTTCCTCTTAACTGTCTTCTTCTTTTCTTCTCTTCTCCACTTAACTCTCTTCTTCTCTCAATTCTCTTCCTCTCCTAACCCTCTTCTCCTTTCCACTGCGGCTTCTCTTCTTCCCCTTCCTTTTAATTCTCTTTTTCTGTTCTTCTCCTCT
This sequence comes from Neuroterus valhalla, assembly GCA_011762715.2. Classification (NCBI taxonomy): domain Eukaryota; kingdom Metazoa; phylum Arthropoda; class Insecta; order Hymenoptera; family Cynipidae; genus Neuroterus; species Neuroterus valhalla. Next base: position 38,684 of record WSXT02188046.1, on the reverse strand, counting down.
GCCCTTAACTCTATTCTTCTCCCCACTTCTACTTCTCATTACTTTCCTTCTCTTCTTCATTTCTACTTCTATCAACTGTCTTCTTCTCTTCTTCTTCTCCTTCTCTTAACACTTTTCTCCTCTTCTTCTTTTATTCCTTTCTTCTCACCTTCTCTCAACGTTCCTTTTCTCTTCTTCCCTTAACTCTCTTTTTCTTATCTCCTCTTAAATCTCTTCTCATCTGCTCTTCTTCTTCTACCTCTATTCTCCTCTTCTCCTAATCCGCTCCTTTTTTCAATTTATCAATTCACTTCTTCTCTTCTTCTCTCATCCTCCTACCTTTCTCTACTCATTCCTTCACTTTTTTCATCTTTTCACCTTCTTGTGACTATTATTCTCTTTTTCTCTCAAGTTTTTTCTTCTTTTCTTCTATTTTTCTTTTCTCTTCTCCTTAATAAGAAGCTCACGCTTCAATCGTTTAGTCCATCTATCCATAAACATTTCGTTAACCAGCTATTGAAGGACACTGATAACTTCAACTTATTATTTTAAACTGTTTCACCATTCAAATGTTAAAATTAAACCAAGATTTTAATTATGATCTTGTTCGTCGAATCCGACAACTCTCAACAACTGCGTTTCTCATTGTCGAGCTTCTGGTGACTGACGATTTGGCTAAAGCTTTCCGTTGTTGAGGATTTTCAGGGAAGGAGGGGGTGATGTCTACACGTAACTAAGCCAGATTCTCAGAAAACGTGACTCTTGAGTCGGATGTCGTAATACAGTTGAAACTGCACATTCCCCCGTGCAATGTCAAGGGAACGGAAGAGAGCTTTTTCTCCTTGGGATTGAGGTGGGGAGGTTCGGGGTTGGGGTTGGAAAGAGCAATACTCACGATAGTTGAAGCGCATCGTGCGGGTCCGCCAGGGTGGCGGGGCTTGTAAGGTAGTGGCTGCCAGCGTGAAATGAGCTGCCAGCCACGACATACGGTCCTCCGTAGTTGTTTAACTCGAACCCACCATCCGGCGCCTGCTAACTAAATCCAAGGACCGCGCCTCCTGTCGGGGGTTTGAGACAGAATAAACTATTTCGAAACTTCCACCAAGCCCTTTTTCTACGTCATAATAATTTTATTTGACCTTAAATCAGACGTAAGTGTATGAAAAATATTTTTTCTTTTTGATTTTTTTAAGGTGCTGTTTTGAAACATCGCCACATTTTTGTATTAAAAAATTTTTTTTTTTGGTTTTTGGTTTCACTTTGGAATCTGATTCAAGGAAGCAGTTCACAGTAATAAGATTGAGTTATGTGTTTGGTTTACTTCATTAATTATCAAAAATACTATGAAATGGCTAAGGGGGCTTGGGAAAAGTTTTTATGAGTAGAGAAAAAAAGTTTAGGTAGTGGGAATCGAACCCCGGACGGGGCGCATCCCAAAACACGCATGGGGATATTAATCGATTTTGCTGACCAGAGTATTAACCAAGAGAAGAGTTTTCAAAACCAGAAGATAAATTCTAATATAAAAAAAAAAGCTTCATTTTGTTATTAAGTTCTTATTCTTTTTGGGCGCCGGGAATTTAACCCCGGTCGGAGGGCATTCCAAACTTGCTTAGCGTCTTAACTCATCTTCACTTTTTTTTCGGGTATATGTTTATGAAAAAAAAAAAAAAAACAGTTCCCGTAACGGGAATCGAACCCCGGGTGGAGCGCATCCCGAACTTCATGGGAGTCTTTGTAAATCGCAGAAATGGTTCTTTAATTTTCAAATCCACAAAAATTCTTCCAAAGTCGTCGATATTTCTTGAAATCCCAAAATATCTCTTGAAATTTCGCAATTTGTTTCGGAATATTAAAAAATTTTCTTAATTCCTTCTCAATCCGTAGAAATTGTTTTCAAACTCTTGAAACCCCTCCAGAAGTGTCAAAATCCTTTCTTTGGAATCGCGTTCAAATTCTTGAAATTCTCAAAAAAATCTTTTGAATCTATCGATATCTTTTCGAATCCTCAAAAATCCTTCGAAAGCTTCTGAAATCTCACTTACAATCAAAATAGGTGATTTATTAGGTAAAAATACAAAAAGAAATAAAAGTTTTAAGAAAAGAGAAGAAAAAGGAGCTAGAGGAGATGAGTAGAAAAGAGTAAGGAGAAGCAGAGAAAAAGAGAATTATGAGAAAAAGAGTGTTGAGAGTTGAGGGAGCAAAGGAAAGAGTTAAGATAAGAAGAAAAGAGAGATAAGAGGAGAGACGAAGAAGAGAAGAAAAGGAGAAAAGAGTTGAGAGAAGATCAGAAGAAGAGGGTGAAGAGAAGGAGTGAAGAAGAGGAGAAAGGGGTTGGAGAAGAAAAGAAGGGGAAGAAAAGAAGAAAAGAAGAGAGGTAAGAGAAGAAGGAAGAAGAATAGAAACCGAGAGTCAAAGGAAAAAAAAATTATGAGAAAGTTAGGAGAAGGAAAGAAGAAGACAAGAGAGGAAAAACAAGGTGGGGAGAGAATATATACAGATAATAAGAGAAGAAGAGAAAGGAAAGTTAGGAGATCAAGAGAAGGAAGGAGATTAAGGAAAGAAAGTGAATAACAGATTAAAGGGAAGGATAGAAGAAGAGAGTTGAGGGAAGAAGAGAAAAAGTAAAGGGGACAACAAGAGTGCTGAGAGAAAAAGAGAGTTAAGAGAAGGAAAAAAAGAGGAGAGAAGGAGAGTCAAAAGAAGAAGACAAAAGAAAGAGAAGAGTAGAATAGAAGCGGAGAGGACGAATAGGAGAGAAAGGAAGGGGGAGCAGAGAAAAAGAAGGGAGATGAGACTATAAGAGAAGGGGAAAAGAGAGTTAAGGAAAGAAAAAAGAGAATAAGAGAATAAAGGACGGAAAAAGGAAGAGAAGGAAGTAGGCGGGGATGGAAGTAGGTAGTTGGAAGAAAAATAGAAGAGGACTGATAGAAGAAGAGAGTTAAAAGGATAAGGAAAGAAGAGAGTTAAGAGAAGAGAAGGAGATAATCCAGAAAAGAAGAGAAAAAAAGAAAGAAGAAAAGAGGAAAAATGTGAAAAGAAGTGGTGAACAAAAAGAAAAGAAAGTTAGGAGAGAAGAGAAAGAAGGAAGGAAAGAGAAAAAATGTGAAGAGAAGCAGTGAACAGAAAGAGAAAAGAGTCGGGGACAAAGAGAGTAAAGAGCAGAAGGAAGAAGCAAAAAGGAGAGTTAAGAGGTAGCGAGTGTCAGGAGAAGGACAGAAAAAGAGAGTTAACAAAAGAAAATTTCAAGAGAAGGAGAAGAAAGACATGAAAATGAGAGAAGAAGAGAGTGACGAAAAGGAGAGTGTTGAGTAAAAAAAAGAAGAGGGGAATACACGGAAGAAGATAGTTAGGAGAATAACAGGGAGAAGAGAAGAATAGAGTTATAAGAAAAGGAGAAGAGGAGAGTGAAGACAAGAATAGAAGAAAAGAGTTAAGAGGAGAAGAGTGCTAGGAGAAGAAGAGAGTTAACAGAATGAAAATGTTCAGAGGAGAAGAGAGTTGAGGGAAGAAGAAGGTCAAGAAAAGAAGAGATGGAGAGAGTTACGGAAAGAACAGTGTCAAGAGAAGGAAAAGAGAAGAATATAACGTGAAGAGGAGAAGAAGAGAATCCAACGAAGAAGAGAAGAGGAGAGTTTGGAGAAGAAGAAAGTGAAGAGAAGAAGAGAGTTGAGAGAAGGAGAGGAGAAAAGAGGATGAGAAATGGAAAAAAATTAGAAATATAAGAAAAGAGAGTTAAGAGAAGAAAAGAGAGTTAAGAGAAGGAAAGAGTTAACAGAAGAAGGCAAAAAGAGAGTTAAAAAGAGAAGAAAAGAGAAGAAGAGAAAAAGAAAGAGAGAGGAGAAGGTCATTTCTCGTTTTCAATAGTAACTTCAATAGGTGGTAGAGAAATTACTCATAAGGGGGACGGTGGGGGGGGGGGGGGAATAAAACATATAAAAAACCATTCCCCCGAATTTAATGGCCCCCCCCTCGGATATATGTGAA
>WSXT02188046.1:0-20985 GCA_011762715.2 Neuroterus valhalla | reverse complement strand
ACCTGGAATTCTAATGAGAAATCTTGAAAACTTTTCAAAGTTTCCAGAACAACCTGGAAAACTCGGGGAATCTCAAAAAATAACCTGGAAAAGTCGTTTATTTTAAAAACAGCCTTGTAAACTCATGGAAAACCACTGTGATTATCTAAAAAAAATCTTATAAAGCCCTGAACTTTTTCCAAACAACCTAAAAAACCTGAACAAACTAGAAAACTCTTGAATTTTCTAAAACAACCTGAAAAACTCAGGGAATCTCGGAAAAAGACCTGGAAGTCATTCAATTTTAAAAACCTGGAGAACCTGAGGGAGTCCTCAGATCCTTTGAAATTACCTGGGAAACTCCTGTGATTTTTTGAGACAATCTTAAAAAGCCCTGAAATTTTCTCAAACAACCTAAAAAACCTGGAATTCTTATGAGAAAACTAGGAAACTCTTGAAATTTTCCAAAACAACCTGGAAACCTTACGACATCTTGAAGAACAAACTGAAAAGTCGTGGTTTTTTTCAAAACAACCTGAAGAACCTGAGCGTGTCCTTGGATTCCTCAAAATCATCCAGAAAACTCTGGCGAATTCCTGGAACAATCTGAAAAAGGTCGTGGACCTTTCCCAAACAACCTTAATGAAACTTCTGGAATTCTTATGAGAAACATAGAGAACTCTTGAAAATTTTAGAAACAACCTGAAGAACCCTGATAAGTCCTAGGAATTCTTGGAACAACTGCAGTGAACTGAAAAAGTGTTGCAATTTTCCAAAACAACTTGGGAAACCCAAAAAATCCTCAAATATAATAAATCAACTTTTGAAACTTTGAAAAGTCCCGAAATTTCGGACAACAACCTGGAAAACCCGAAAAATCCTAAAATTCATCAAATCAACTTCCAAAGCAACTTGGAGAACCTGAAGGAGTCGTCAGAAAATTCAGAATCCCCTGGATAACTCCTGTTAGAACTCCTTTCTTATACAACCTGGAAAGAGTCCTGCAATTTACCCAAACAACCTAAAAAATCTGGAAAATTCCTGGAATTATTTTCAAGCGAATATAAGATGCCCAACATTGTCTCAAAACAACCTAGAAAATTTAAAAAAACATTGTAATTAGGGGGAATATTTCGAGAAGTAAACTGTTGCCAACTGTTGATCAAGCGAGCCACTACGACAACAACACATATGCCCCACGCCAGCGTGAGAAAAAAATTCGAGCGATTAGACCCCAGCAAAGTTGACCGCGCGGGACATATGCGTCTGAAAAGAACTCTCGAGAGCCGTGAACCTTGACAGTAATAGTAAAATTTTTTCCAATTATTAACTTATTCAAGGGTGATAACTTAACCTCCATGTTGGCCTTTTGCAATGAAAATGAATGTCCTCGCAAGTCTTGTTGGGCAAGAAAAGAGGTCGTGGTCAAGTTTTTAGTTGCTGTTCATGAAAAGATAAGAAGTTCCCCTCTTTTTCATGAGGTGGAGGTTCCGTCTCAAGGAGAGATTTGTCTTACAATCTGAAATCCACTCGTGTCGGGAAAAGTGGAGCTGGAGAACGACAAAACCCTAATCCCTCTAATGGAGACAAATCCCTCTCGCACAACCCTTCACAGACGCAGCAGACAATTTGTAAGAGTATATCCCACCTGGTTCGATATTAACACCCACACCCGAGGCACCTCCGGGAGCCAATCATCCTCCCTCTGTTCCCGATTTTCCTCAAATTTCATCTTTCTTCATAAAATAAATTATTAGCCTCCAGATATATGAGATAATTTTCAAATATACCTTTTTGATATTATAAATTATCCGACGACCATGCCACTCGGAAAAAACCATTAAGTGTCTGACTACTGGAGTTAAGGAGCGTTGGGCGCGGTTAGTACTTAGATGGGTGACCTCCCGAAAATACCGCGTATTGTTGGCATGCTGGCAGGAGGAACGAAAAAAAATTGGATTCATTTCGGAATCTGAGAGAGTCCTGTCAATTCTGAAGATAACCTAGGATATTTGGAGAAGTCCTGGAATTTGTCGAAACAACCTCAGAAACCTGGAAAGGTCCTGGAATTTTTTGACACAGCCTCAGCAGACATAAAAAGTAGTGTCATTTTCAAAAACCTGAGGAAGACCTGAAATTTTCTAGAACAACCCGGAAAACTCCTTTAATCTAGGAGAACAACCTGGAGAAGTCCTGGAGTTTTTTTTAAGAAACACCTAGGAAACTCAGGAGAAACTTCAAGTTCCTAACGGAGACTTGCGAAATACCTAGAATTCTTTGAAACAACATGTTAGAAACCTGGAATGTTATTAAACTTTCTGAAAAACACCTGGAATTCTTGAGAACAAACTCGTAAACCTGAAAAGTCCTGGGATTTTTCGACACAACTTCAGTTGACGGAAAAAGTGGTGTGATATTCAAAAACAACCTGGGAAACCCGCAATAATCCAAAAAAATTTCTAAACGACATCCCACATCGCGGAAAGTTCCGTAATTGTCCGAAACAACCTGGAAAACTCCTTGAATCTTGGAAACAACCTGGAAAAGTTTTGGAGTTTTTTGGGAACAACCTGGAAAACTTTGGAGAAACTTCAAATTCCTAACGAAGACTTGCGAAATACCTGGAATAACAGACAATCGCGGAAAGTTCTAGAATATTTTAATACAACCTGTAAAAACTGGAAAAGTCCTGGGATTCTATTCAACATTCTGATAAACTCCCGGAATGCTTGAGAACCTGCAAAACCTGAAAAGTCCTGGAATATTTTGACACAACTTCAGTGAACAGAGGAAGTCTTGTCATTTTCAAAAACCTGGAAAAGTCCTGGACTTTTTTTAAGGAACAACCTGAAAACTTGAGGAGGACCCTAAATTTCTTACAACTACCTACAAAATACCTGGAATCCTTTGAAACAACATGTATAAGTCCTAGAATCGTTCAACACAATCTTATACACCTGGAAGAGACCTGGAATCTTTAAAATAACCTGATAAACGCGTAAAGTTCTAGATTCTACATTGCGAAAAACAGCTGGATTCTTGAGAACCTGAAAGCGAGAAAATTCCTGGATTTTTTCGACACAACTTCAGCAACCAGACAAAGTGTTGCCATTCTCGAAAACAACATGAAAACCCCGGAAAATCCTGAAAATTTTCGAAACGACCTCTAAAACCAGAGAAAGTCCCAGAATTTTCCAAAACAACCTGAGAAACTCCTTGAATCTTGGAGAACTACCTTGGAAAGACCTGGAATACTTTTTAGGAAAAACCTAAAAAACTGAGGAGAGACCTCGAATTCCTAAGGAAGACTGTCGAAATACCTGGGATTCTTTAAAACAACATGTGAAAGTCCTGGAATTTCATTAAATTTTCAGCAAAACTCCTGGAATTCTTGAGAACTACGTGCAAAACTTGAAAAGCCCTGGAATTTTTTGACACAACTAGGAAGACCCAGAATAATCCTGAAAATTTCCGGAAGAGCCTTCAAAACCAGGGAAAGTCCCGGAATTTCCCAAAACAACCTAGAAAACTCCTGGAATCTCGGGCAACAACATGTGAAAGTCCTGGACCGTTCAACACAACCTTGTAAACCTTGGAGAGTCCTGGAATTTTTCAAATCAAACTGAAAAACGCGTAAAGTTCTCGAGTTTTTTGATACAAGCTGAAAAAACTGGAAAAGTCCTGGAATTTTCCGGAATTACTTCAAACACCTGGGAAAGTCCTGCAATTTTCCAAAATTACTTCGAAAAGCCGTTAGAAAATGTCAAAACCCCCTAGAATCTTTTGACAAAAGTTCAGCGACATGAAAAAAGTCTCGGAAAAGTCTCGGGATTCGTCAAAACTTCGGAAAGACCTGGAATTTTCCGAAATTACTTCAAACACCTTGGAAAGTCCTGCAATTTTTCAAAATTACTTTCCAAAATCACTTCGAAAAGCCATAAAAAATGTCAAAACCCCCTAGAATCTTTTGCCAAAAGTTCAGTAACATGAAAAAAGTTTCGGAGAAGTCTCGGGATTCGTCAAAACTTCGGAAAGTCCTGGAATTTTCTTGAACATCCTGAAAAACTCCAAGAATTATTGAGGGCTACCTGGGAAACCTGAATAGGTCCTGGAATTTTTCAAAATAATGTCGACATCCTAAAATCTATGGGAAAGACCTAGAAAACTTTTGAAATAGTTAGAAAAAACCTGCCAAAATCCTGGGATATTTCGAAACAACTTCAGGAACACGTAAAAGTAGTGGTATTTTTCAAAACAACCTGGAAGAGTCCTGAAATTGTTCGAAACAACCTTGGAAAATCATGAAATATTTTTTGAACAACTATAAAACCTGAAAAAAAAACTTTAAATCCTCAAAATATCCTGAAAAACTCCTGGAATTTTCTAAAACAATCTGGGAAAGTCCTGGAACTTTTTCATACAATCCGAAAATTTCCTGGAGTTCTTCGAAACAACCTGGACAACCTAAAGAAGTCCTAAAATGTCTCAAAGTAACTTAAGAAATCTGGAACTTTCAAGAGAAACCTAGAAAACCCTTGAAATTTTCAGAAACACAGTGAAAAGTACTGGAATTTTTCGACACAACTCTATTGCTCTGAAAAAGTGGTGTTATTTTCAAAAATAACCTGTATAACCCGGGATAATAGAAAACCTTTTCAAACAACCTATAAAAACCTTGAAAAAGCCTAGAATTTCCTTAAACTACTTGGGAAGGCCCAGAGTTGTTTTAAAGCAGCCAAGAAAACTCTTATGATTAAAACAAAAAACTGAAAGTCCTGGGATTTTACAAAACAACCTTGAAAACTTGAAGGAGTCCTGGAATTACGCAACATTCCGAAACACTCCTGTAATTTCGAAAGAAACCTGGGAATATTACATGGAGTACTTGAATTTGGCAGAAAAACCTGTGGAAATCCTGAAATTTCTCAATGAACCATGTGAAACTGGAAGATTCCAGGGATTTCTAAAAATAACCTGGAAAACTCGGAAAGTCCTAAAATATTTAATACAACCTGGAAGAACTGGAGAAGTCCTGAAATTCACAAAAACATTTCGGAAAGCTGAAGGAGCCTGGAATTCCAAAATGAACCTGGAAAACCTCAAAAGTCCTGCGATAAAAAAAAACCTGGAAAACTGCTGTAATTTTCCGAAATGACCTTAAAAACTTGAAAAAATCCTGTTCTTATAGAAATCAACCTAAAATACCTGAAAAAATCATACAATTCTCCAAAGCAACCTCAAAAATCTGGAAAAGACCTGGAATTCCTTCAAAACCTAAACGAAACCTGAAATTTTAAAGAACAACCTGACAAGTCCAGATATTTTTCAAAACAACCCGGAAAACTCCCATTATTTTTTGAAAAAAATCGTGCATTCATTTGAATCTTATTTTCGCCTCAAAGTCAGCAGGGGAATGTTGTAGAAGTTCCCAGGGAAGAGAGACTAAGAGAAGAATGGAATGTGGAGTGGAGGAGTGGAGAGGATGACAAGAGAATGTTGAAAAAGTTTAAGGGAAGAAGGGACTGAGAGAAGAATAGACAAGAGGTAGAAAAAGTTATAAGAGGGAAAGAAGAAGAATAAGGAAGTTCGGGGAAATGAAAATGCAAAGCATGAACGAAAAAAGGATCGGTGTATGACGGGAATGGATGAGAGGAGAGGGTGGCAAGGGAATGTGGAGAAAGTATGAGAGAGGCAGGCGCTGGAAGAAAAATAGATGAAGGGCATAGAAAGGAACGCCTAGGTAAAGAAGAAGAATAAGTGGGTGCAACGAGGAGAAAATGAGGAGCTTGAGTGAAAATGGGATGGTTGTGTGGGAGGGATGGAGGAGGGAATAGCAAGAGAACATTAAGGAAGCATTAGGGAAGATAATGGGATGGTTTTATGAGAGGAATGGAGGAGAAAGGAGGATCACAAGGTAATGCCGAGAAAATTTTAGTGAGGGTGGGACTGAGAGAATAGTAGACGGGAGAGGTAGAAAAGGTTAGGAAAGTGAAAAGAGGGGAATAGGTGAGTGTGCGAAGGAGAAAATGCGAAGTATGTTCAAAAAAAGGATGATTATATAAGAGGAATGGAGAAGAGAGGGGGATGGTAGGAGAATCTTGAGAAGATTTTCGGGAAGGCGTAATTGAAAGAAAAATAGACGAAAGAGTTAGAAAAAGCTGGAGGAGTGAGAGAAGTGGAATGAGGAAGTGTAAGAGAGAAAATGGGAGGAATAAATGAAGATGAGATAGTTGTTTAAGAAGAATGAAGGAGTGGAGAGGATGACAAGAGAACGTTGAGGGCACTTGAGGGGAAGGGGGACTGAGAAAAGAATAGACGGAAGACGTTGAAAAGACTAGAGAAGTGAAAGAAGAAGAATGGGGGAGTGTAAGGGAAAGGAAGTGGAAAGCATGAGCGAAAATAGGATCGTCGAATGACAGGAATGGATGATACGAAAGAATGGCAAGGGAATGTTGAGAAAGTTTGAGGAGAAGAGGGACAGAGAAAAGAATAGACGGAAGAGGTTGAAAAGGCTAGAGAAGTGAAAGAAGGAGAATGAGGGAGTGTAAGAGGAAGGAAGTGGAAAGCAAGAGCGAAAATAGGATAATTAAATGACAGGAATGGATGAGATGGGAGGATGGCAAGGTAATGATGAGGAAGTATGAGGAAGGGAGGAGCTGGAATAAAAATAAACGAAAGAGATAGAAGTGCCTAGATTAGTGGAAGAACAGGAATAAAGGAATATGAGAAAAAATAAATATTAGGTATGAGTGGAAATGAGATGGTATTATGGGAGAAATTGTAGAGAGGAGAGGATAGCAAGAGAATATTGGGAAATTTTTTAGGGAGGAGGAACTAGGAGACAAATAAATGTAAGGAGTGGAAAATTCTAGAGGAATGAGAGAAAGAGGATGAGAATTTTCTATATCTCATTTTTGCTTCGGAATCAACTTTCAACATAAGCCCATATTCTTGAGAGTAGGAAATTCACGTAAGTCTCCTTAGAGGAGTTTTTCATTCTTCTGACCTGATTCTGAGAAGCGAGAGCAGTCTTAAATATCTTAGGGGCGGAAAATGATAAAATTAACGAGCCGCATCAATCAGCCGGCATAATACCGGGGCATTAAGCAACGCGGGTGCAAAAGTCAGTTTTTGCGGTCTACTCAATCTTGGTTAGGCATCTCTAATTCACTGTTTTGTATTCTGAAACAAGGTTCCACCGCCATTAACCCTCCAAAGTCTAAACCTTCCTCGTGCATTATTTTCATCAAGTGCAGGTGAGCTCTATCCGGTTGGGAATTATAATAGGAAGGATCGCGTGAGGTGAGAGCTATGGTGTAGGGAAAGATATCAGTTATTAAATTCTGGAAGGTGTCGCGCAACAGTTGGCCTGATGCCTCTCGGGGTATTTTTCTTTATTTATGGTGTTTATGCTCTCATTTGACTTATGCTCCTCCTTCCTCCTCTTTTATACACATGCTTTCCATTCTCCCTCCCCCTTACTCCCTCGTTCTCCTTCTTTTACTCTTCTAGCCTTTTCTACTCCTTTTAACTATTTTTCTGCTAGTCCCTCATCCCTTGCGCCCTTCCCACCATTCTCTTGTTTTTTTTCTCTTTTTCTTAAATCCTCTCATACAACCATCCAATTTTCACTTGAGCTTTCCATTTTCTCTCTCACACCCCCTCATTATTTTTCTCTTACTCCTCTAGCCTTTTCTACTCCTGCCATCTATCCGTCTCCTAAACCCCCTTCTTCAAAACTTTCTCAACACTCTCTTTATTTCCTCTCCTCTCCTCCATTTTCTTCGTAAGACTATCTCATTTTCGCTCATGCTTACCACTTGTTCTCTCTTACACTCCCTTATTTTCTTTCTCTCTTATTTCTCTAGCTTGTTCTCACCCCTTTATCTATTCATTATTCAGTCTCTTCTCCTCTTAAACATTCTCAACATCCCCTTGTCCTTCCCTCTCCTTTTCTTTATTCCTCTTATACAACTATTCAGTTTTCACTCATGCCCCCTATTTCCTCTCTCTTGCACTTCCTTATTCCTCTTCTTTTACTTCTCTAGCCTCTTCTACTTCTATTATCGATTCTTTTTAAGCTCCTCCTCCCTCTATACTTCCTCAACATTTTCTCCCCCCCCCCCCCTCAACCATTCTCGTCATACAACCATCCTATTTTCGTGCATGCTTTGCATTTTATTCCTCTCACAGTCCCTCATTCTTCTTCTTTTACTCCTCTAGCCTTTTCTATTCCTTTTAACTATCCTTCTGCCAGTCCCTCATCCCCTGCGACTTTCCCACCATTCTCTTGCTCTCTTCTCTTTTCCTTAAATCCTCTCATACAACCATCCGATTTTCACTTGAGCTTTCCATTTTCTCTCTCACCCTCCCTCATTCTTTTTCTTCCAATCTTCTAGTTTTTCCTACTCATTTGATCTAGTTGTCTGCTAGCTCCTCCTCCGTTGAAACTTCCTCAACAGTCTCTGCCTATCCTCTCCTCTCCACCATTTCTCCCATAAGACCATCTCATTTTTGCTCATGCTTCCCATTTGTTTACTCACTCTAGCTAATTCTTTTTATTTTATTTGTCTAGCCTTTACTACCCCTCTCATCCATCCTCCATTCAATCCCTCCTCTCCTTAAACATTCTGAACATTCTCTTGTACTCCTTCAGTCTTTTCTACCTCTTCCGTCTATTCTTCTCTTAATCTCTCCTTTCCTAAAATGTTCTCAAGATTCTTTCACCATCTCACCCTTCCCTCTATTTCTCTCATTCAACAATAATTTTTGGCTCAATACTTCCCATATTCTTTCTTTCACACACCCTCTTTCTTCTTCTTCTACTCCTCTAGCCTTTTCTTACTCTTACGTTTATTCTTCTCTCAGTTCCTCCTTTCCTTAACTTTACTGCCCTCTTTCCTCTTTCTTTCAACTCTTTATAACATTTTTCTGCCATCGTCCCTCCCTCTCTCTCTTTTGTTCTCCCTTTCAATTCATTCGCCTCCGTTCTCAATTTTTTCAATCTAAGCTTTTTCTCTTAATTTTAACCTGAGGTCCCTTATACTACTTATGTCCATCTAATTATACTCTTAACCTCTCCCTTCCTCTCCTTTCATCTCCACATCTCAGCTTCATAGCCTAATATTCGCCATGCTAGTATATTGAATCTCACCTGACTCTTCTAATCTTTTTGTACTTGCCCCTTTTATTCCCCATATCTGTTTTATCACCTCTGCTGCATTTTTAATCTTCCCGCTAATACGCACACCATGTACCTCATTATCCTGAACGATAAAAACAAATTGAATTTCTTTACTTCCCCTAACTCTTTACCCACTACATGATAAGAAAGCAGAGAGACAGTAGGGGCTATCAGTGTTAAGAGAAGGAAGTATAGGGAAACTTGAGTAGCTGACTAGAAGGGTATTTTAGGGAAGAGATTCGAAAGAGAAAAAAATGTGAATAAGCGAGGAGGAGAGGGGGGAACAATAGGGGACAAATAGAAGATAATTATTAGTAAAGAAGAGTTGGGAGGGCGGAAGGTGACGAGAAACAGAAGAGAAGCGTGATATGGTGGGCTAAAAAAGCAAATGGATCATTATTAAAGAGAAGGACTTGATGGAATGGTTTGAGAGAAAGAGGGGACATGATTTTGAGGAGAACAGGATGAAATACAAATAGAAATGGTTATTGTTGAGGAAAGTAGGAAATTCGAGAAGGTTAAACAGTAAGAAATGAAAGGAAGGACAAGAGATGATGGGAGGCAGAGGGAAGGAAGAAAAGGGGTAGGGGGACACGGAAGCGATTGGGGAGTAATAATTATGATTAAAATAAATGGACAATTATCGATTATTGGAAATGTCAGACATATAGTCAAAGTGATGCGACTGAGTTCCTAATTGAAAAATAGTATCAGAAAATTACTTAACAAGTTAAAAGTTAGACTTTTTCCCATTAATCAAGCATTTTTTCTCGCAACGTCAATTAGAATAGATTGTTCCTAACTAGAAGGTTACACGCTTTCTCCATTAATAGATTTCACAAAAAACTTTTAAAACTGGGTCACATCGATTCCTTGGCTGTGAAAGAACTTGGTGGTCGTAACGCCCTCCCTGACAATGCGACAGTGAGCAACTCAGCCATTCATCTCTGATTCCTATCCTCTTGACTTTTGCCACTCCTCACAAGTTTTTTTCGGAATTTATTACAAAATATTTTATTTCTATTTGAGGTAATGATGAATAAATCCATTGTTGTTCTTTGTTCAATATCAAATCAATTCCGTTCATAGTTTTTTAATTTCCCGCCTTCAGGTATAGGCTCGGTCCGCACTGTACTCCTAATTCTAAAGCGGGAATTTTGAAATTCATTTTGAACATTTGGCAACTATTCACGTGAAATAAAAAATACCGCATTCTAACATGGAGTACCTAGTCTAAATAATTCATCTGAGTCCTTGATATTCGGGATTTCGTGCCAAGAAGAATCGTCTGTGAATATTGTTCTTCCACTTTATAACGAGTATATCGGATCGCTAATGGTGGAATTGTCAACCGGATGATTTGCGTTGGAGTTGGGCGAATGTCCGCCTGGAGAAAGAAGCGACTAGGTTCTTGCAATCAAAGCAAACTTGAGAAATCCTGGCTCAGAGCCAGGATTATAAGGAGCTGGCGCTACGAACTTTAATTTCTCAAATCCTCGCAGTTATTCCCTCTCGCCTTCAAGTTCCACTTTCGTTCTTGCTTCAACTCTTCCCTCTTTTTGTCCCTAACCTCTCCAGATACGCTCTGCTGACCTGAGACCCTTCCCACGTTCTAATTTCATTTTTAATTTTTTTTTAATCCAATTTTCAGAGCAAGGCTCAGCCTCCACTATCTTCCTTTCCGCAACCATTACCATCTTACAATTTCCTTTGCCTCATTGCCCTTTTACCCACCTTCCCCCTTCTTATAATACCGATTTACCTCGTACAATTTTCCAATTTTTCCTGTGCTCCTTCTTTTTTCAATCACCTTTTCTCTCACACTCCTTGATGTTTTGCCTACTCCTTCCTTCCACTAGACCCTCCTTAGTTTTCTTGGACCTCCTCCTCTCAATCATGATTGCTCCTTCCTCTATCTATTTCTCTCTCTAACCTATTGATTCTAATCCTCAACATCCTTATTGCATAAAAATGGTCTTTATACTTTATCCTCCTACATGCCTCACCCTTATTTCATATTGTCTCTTTCCTATTACTGCCACATTACCAATACCTTCCTCTTTCATCTTCCCCTTTGCACCTTTTAATCTCTTATCCACCTCACCTGCTTTCTTTTACCACCCTACCTCACTTCCGTCCAATACCAAACAGTGGCTTACATCAATTTTTACTCTTCCCTATTGCTACATAAACTTATTTCGTTTCATTACCTTCTCTTTTTGTCCTCTCAATTTGTTCCCTCAATCATCGCCCAACGAAGACTCCCCCTCCCCCTCTACCCTCTTAACCGCAATAACCATTCTCTATTTCTAGCCCTCTTTATTATTTTTTTGAGTCTATTTCTAAACCCTCCTATGGCATAAAAATTGCCTTTGACACCTTCTCCTACAGGCTTCTCTCCCTCATTGTATATCTTCATTTCTCTTCTTGCCTTTTTAGTGATCAATTACTCCGTTGAGCAGCCCAAAACCTTTCTTTGAACTTCCTCTCTGCCTCCCATCACTCTTTGCTTCCCGAACTCTGTTCACACACTCTACTCAAGCCCTACCATTATACTTTCCGCAATAATAACCCCTCATTATCCTTCCTATTGCCCTTCAAATCGCCTCCTCTTTATCAGTTTCTTATACTTTGCTTCCTTACTACATTGGCCTCCTGATTCATTCATTCCTCTGCTGTATTGTATCCCTTTTCTTTTTTCTCTTTCCATTGATCGACCGCTCTTTTCCGCTACCCAAAACCCCTTTTTCTCCTTGCCCTCAGCCCTTCAACACTTCTCGTCCTTCTAGCCCTTTTCTTCTCTATACCCTACCTCCACTTTCCACTCTTCCACTACAATAACCATCATCCATTTTTCTATCGCCGTTCTGATCTTCGACTTGCCCTATTCCTCTTCTCGTGAATCCATTCTATTTATGTCATTTCCTGCGTTTCATCGTCCTCCAACCACTTTTTCTCTCCCTCCTTCTCGAATCTCCTCTTTACACCTTCCTCCACATAAACGCTTTCTAGTCACTCTATGTATCCTTCTCTCTTTCCTGATGCCCCTGTTCCCTTTAACTATTCCTATTTATTATCTATCCAGTCCACTCGACTCCTTTCTCCGATAAAAATGACATGTATCTTCTTCTTACATCTTTTATTCACCCTATTGCCCTTCCAATTGTCTTTCCTCTTTCCGTTTATCAATCCTATTCATAATACATTTTTTCTCTTACCCACGTCACCCCTTCCTCTCTTCATTTTTTCTCTCTAGCCCTCTCAAAACCCTCTCTCCACTTTTTTTATCACTTCACTTATTTTATTCTTTATTCCTTCTCCTCTTTACCATCTATTTGGTCCATTCCTCAAATTTTGTCTTGCATTAAATATTCTGTTTCACTCCTCCTTGAAAACTTCTTCATCCTACATCATCCCTTTTTTCCCCTCTCTTTACAGTCAACGGCTTCCTTACGCAGCCCACAGCATCATTGTCTCTTTTTCTTAAGCCCCCTATTTTTCTTGTCCTCTAAACGCTTCCCTCACTCTTTCCTATTTTTTTATCTCCAACCTCTCTAGATTTTCTCTTTTGAACCTGAGACGCTTCTGACGTTCTAATCTCATTTTTCAGTTTTTTGTCCTAGCTTATTTTCAGAGCAGAGCTCTACTCGCACATTCCTTCGTCCCTCAAAAATTACAATCTTACATTCTTCCTTAGTCTTATCACCCTCATAACTGCCTTCCCTCTTCGCGTCGATCTATCTCCTTCGTAATACTTCTTCTCTTTCCTCTGCTTTTTTTCTCTCTGAACTCACCATTTGTAACCCGTCCTCTTGAATCTCTTCCCTATACCTTTGTCCAGCTGCACCTTCTTAGTTTCTTCAAACCTCTTCCTCTCGACCATGATTTCTTCCTTCTTTAACCATCCCTCCATGTCAACTATTTAGCCTGTTTCAATCCTTTCATTGCATAAAAGTGTCATGTATCCTCTACTCCTCTATTTTATATTAGCCCCTTTTCTCTTCTCTCTTTAATAATCAGACGCTTGCTTCCGCAGCACACAGCGTCTTTGTCCCTTTCCTTGATGCCCCTTTTTTCTTGTCCTCTATGCCCTTATCTCACTCTTTCCTCTTTCTTGTCCCTAACCTCTCTTTATCCGCTTTTTTGACCCGAGACCCTTTTCACTCCTATCACCCTCATAACTGCCTTCCCTCTTCCTGTCGATCCATTTCATTCGTAATACTTCTTCTCTTCCCTCTGCTTTTTTCTCTCTTAACTCACAATTTCTAACATATCCTCTTAAATTTCTTCCCTGCACCTTTTTCCACTTAAGCCTTCCTCAGCTTCTCCACACCTCCTCCTCTCGACCATAAAGTCCTCCTCCTTTCCTCTACCTCCTTCACCTTTCCTGTATCCTCTACTCCTTTATTTTATATTATCCCCTTTTCTCTCCTCTCTTTAATAATCAGACGCTTGCTTCCGCAGCCCACAGCGTCTTTGTAACTTTCCTTTATGCCCCTTTTTTCTTACCCCCTATACCCTTATCCCACTCTTTCCTCTTTCTTGTCCCCAACCTCTCTAGATTCTCATTCTTCTCATTTTCACATTTTTCAATTTCCGAACGGAAATAATATCATCCTTGTCGCTTCTTCTCCGATCCCAAGAAGCAGACAAACTGCCATCGATTGGGCAAATATTTGAGCGCTTGAATGTAATGTAACCGTATTCCGTTTGATTCGAGGAGTTGCTGGAGCAAATTTGCTTTTAAGCTTATCTAACCGCGCAGCGACGGTCGACTTTATATTGCGGTGATCATCCAGAAATTTCGTACGTTAACGCTTTTAAATTCGCAATAAATCAAATAGAAACGTCGAAATCTTCTAAATTTAGCGTTTTCTATCTTCAGACAGAACGTATGTCCATAGGCGGCAAATTTGAATTTGATCCACTTCTCAATTAATTTTTTCTCAAATTTTGCGATTCAGAGTAAAAAAAGACTAGTGCCTTCAAAGCGTCAAATTACCATCAAGCCGATCGGATATCGATTTTGAATTTTGTTTCCATTCTGACCTTTTGCCGCGGAAATACGAGACTCGCAACAGCAGGAGGATTTCCGGCTCCAATAGTCTCTTTTCTGAAATCCTGTATATATGCAATGTGCATCCAGATTGTCGCAATCGAGAGGCATTTCGAGGAGTATAACATTTACTATATCAATACAAGATATAGATAATATAGATAGGTCGGATATTACATCTGCTCTATTGGTATCTCTATATTCCTCTGAACTAGTTTCACCAGTTGCGTCCATTCCAACTATTACCTTTTACACAAACCGGAACATATACACTCGGATATTCTCCCTCTATTCCTTTCCTATGAAAATTTCTCCTACATTCCTCCATTTCCCATAATATCCTTTTTCTCCTCTCTCCTCTTTAATAATCAACCACTTTCTCACCATTCCCGTCATCACTACTACCAACAATTTACATTCCTTTTTCCTCCTAACCTTATCATGCCTTGCCCTCTCCACCCCTTCCTAGTATTCTTCGTAACCCTACTTTCCTCTTTTCTGGAACAATAACCCTTTTCATTTTCCCTCCACCTTATTAACCTCCTACCTTCAATCACCTCTTGGCTAACCTTCATTAAAATCTGCTTCCTTAATCACCTTCCAACTAAGAGAACCCCTCCTATAAATCGCTCTTTAGATGCATTACCCCTATTCTATATTCCTTCCCTTCTCTCTTTGTCTCTCCATCCATCACCTACTTACTCCCGCATTCCAACTCCTCGCTTCACCCTTCCCTCCTGATCCTTATTCCTTTTTATCCACCCATCTACTTTTTTCCTCCTTACTCTTTCCACACTCTACGCTTCCTCCAATTTTCTTCTTTTTGCAACAATAACCATCTCCAACTTTGTCCTCTACTCTTTTTGAATTGCCTGCCTTCTCTCCATCCATCCATTCATTGTTTTTTTATCCCTCCCCCTTTGATTACCTCCTCTCTCTCTCGTCCTTTCCAATATCTTCCCCAAACCTTACTTCAAGCCCCCTGAGTTTCTTTGAATTTTTTCTCGTAACGAAGATTTGGGAAATCCTTCATACATTCCTCTGTATCCTCTAGATAGTCTATTTTAGGACCCCTTCCCTGCGTGCAAATGGTCTTTGTCTCTCCTCCTCCTACAGGCTTCGAAACCATTCTGTATTGTATACCCTACCTCTTATTCTCTCTTCATTGATCAACCACTGGCTTCCGCAGTTCACCATCTCACTATCCCCTTTCCTTCTGCTCCTTATTATTTCTTGTCCTTTACCCTTTCCTCACTCTCTACCCTACCCTCACTTTCCATTTTCCTGCAACAATCACCAGCTCTCACTTTTCCATCACCCGTTCAACTTTCAAATAACCTTGCTCAATTTATCTTCCTGTCCATCCTATTTCAATATCCTCCCGTTCTACCACGCACTCTTTCCATCTTCGATAACCGTTTTTCCACGTCACAATTATAATGGCCCTCTCCTTTCCCCATTAATCTTCATCATCAAAAATTTTTCACAACCTCTTTCTTGAACAAGAATAACCTGAGTATACCTTCTCTTCTACAAAAATTTCTCCAATTCTCTATCATTTTCTTTCTCTTCTCTGTCTCGATCAATACAGGACCTGCTTCTGCAGCTCACTCTGTATATATCCCTATCTCCTCTGTCCCTTATTACCTCGCGTGCTTCAAACCCCTTCCCTACTCTCTACTCTACGCCCCAATTTTCACCGTCCTACTACAATAACTATCTCCTATTCTTTCACCACTCTATTGGCTTTCAGAATAACTTTGTCTCTTTTCGCTCCCTTTAAACCAATCCTTCCTTCCTTCCCGGCGCTTTCTCCTGCCTTTATTAACCTTCCTCTTCTGTCTCAACCATGATGGCCATCTTTTTTCTCCATTCATCTTCATTATCTATTTACTCTCCCTTGACTTGTCTCCTAAACAAAAGTACACTGCGTACCCTCTCGCTTGTACAAGCCTTTCCCCAATTTTATATTACCCTCTTTCTCCTTTTTTCTCTCTACCAATTAAGCTCCTCCTCCTGTTTTTTCGCCATGTCTCTATTTCCATCTCCTTCGCCCCTTAATAGCATCCCTTCCTCTAATCCTTTCCTTACTTTCCACACTTGAACTCATTTCTCTCTCTTTCACAGCAATCACCATCTTCCATTTTTCCCCTACACCATTGTCCATTAATGACCTTACCTCTTCAAGTCAACTCATTCTATTATAATAGCTCTTATCTCTTTCTGTACTTTTACCACTTTTTATCACCACCTTTACTCTTTTATTTATTACTCTTTCCTCCTGCTTTGTCTTTTCCTATGTATCATTCATTGAGACTATTCCTTTCTCACTTTTCGCAAGAAAAAGCCTGTGTCCCCTTTTTCGTCTACAGCCCTCTCGCCTTCCTCATATCATCCTATTTTTCCCCTCTCTTCATTGATTAACTACTTGCTTCTGTGGCCCACCAACGTTCTATCTCCCACTCTTCTGTTTCTTATCACATCTCATCCTTGCTTCCCCTTCACTCCTCTCTAGCCTTCACCCTCTTTCTTCCTATCCGCAACAATCCGTCCTTTTGATCCGTCCTTTCCTTCCCACTGCGTTCTTTCCCTCTCAAATCACATTTCTACTTCCGTCCCTTCTTAATCTCTTCCTACACTGCTCTCTAACCAAGATGATTCTGATTTTCTGCAGTTTTACCCTCCCTTGACAAAATATTTAGGCGAATGCGAGCATTTCAAATGGAAATGCTTTCTGCAATGAGCAGCCCTTTTACTCATCCGTTCTTTTCCTCCACCTACCTCCCTTGGGATCAAGGGTTGCACACCAGGAATGGTAAATGAGAGAAAAACTGCGTCCCCAAAAGACAAAGTGCCTCAATCAAAAGTTTCCAACTAGAATGAGAGTCCAACTCTCGAAAAGCCCTTATAGTTTTGGCCAGGTGAAAGGTCTACCATAGGGAAAAGAAGAGTGGAAGAAAATTAGGGAGAGTGTAAGAAGACGGATGAGAGGAAGTGAGAAGCGAGGGGAGGAGGATGAGAAATGAGAGAAAGTGAGGGGGCGTATGGAAGTAGGGAAAAGTGAAAGAAAATGAGAGGATGTTGTAGGAAAAAAGGAAAGCGAGGAAAAATTAAGGAAAGTAATAAGAACTAAGGATAATAGAATAGAATTTTGGAGGTGGGGGATGAAAATGAAAAGAGAAGGAATCCAGGGAGGGGCTGAGAAGAAGTGAGGAGTAAGGATGAGTAGAAAGAGGGCTGATTTGCAAAATAGAGATGTGTATCGAAATTATTGAGACAGAAATCGACTCTAAACTCAAGTAAGGTAACCAGAAGTAGCAGGCAACCGGAATTAATTTCAATGCCCGTCGGGCAACCCAAAGCTGAACCACTTAACTTCGACGGGCTCTTTCACCATTCAAACAGCAAACGCTGTGGGCGTGGGTGGTGCTTAAGGAGGATTAATAGTAGTGCTTGATTTATGGATCCTTTTCTATCTTCACATCTACGAACTATGCACTCAATGCTCAGAAAAAATAGAAACAATATATACGAAGAGAGATTCAGCATGAAAAATACGATAATTTTATTATCACCTCCCTTAACACCTATACTCACAAATCAATCCATTTGTCTCCCTCTACTAAATCCAATTTTCCTTCCCCTCAAGTCCCTCCATCTTGGGTAATCTTAGCTCCATTTCTCGCTTACTCCTCCAATTTTTTATTCTATTCTCTCCTCTTCTATTCTTCTGAAACCTCCAGGAGAAAATCTCATAAAAAAACTTCTAAAGCTTCTCTTCTAATTATTCCTACAATCTAACTTTTCATGAATATAGATTCTCCTTGACCACTCAAGACCACTCCAACTCTCATCCACCTCAACCTTTCCCCTATGCCTCTGAAACCTTCTGATAAAAAATGTAAAGGTTCCCTTCACATTCCTCCTACGATCTCCCACTTTTCTTTCAAGAAGGTTCCTCCTATACCACTAACCTAACTATTCAACTCCCTATCCTTCTTCTCAATCCAATTATTCTCCCCGCCCGACCCCCCCCCCCCCCCCATCCAGAATAATACGAGCTCATTTATCTTTTTTCTGTCTTTTCATTCCGCCAAAATGCCCCTTTCTTCTACTCTGAAACCTTCTTGGAAAAAAAAGTTCCAAATCCCACCTCTCAAGTCCTTATAATTGGTCTAATCCTAAAATCTTCAACTCACCCTTACTTATACTTCTCCGCCCAAACCCTCCTCTTCTATTCTTCTAAAACCTTCTGAGGAAAATTTTGAAACTTCCTAATTATTTTTTACTGAAATCCATCCTCTATTTTTCAAGTGGTTTCCTCGCATATCCAGGACCCATGTAAATAAATCCTAGTATCTTCTATCTCCTTTTCTTATACTTTGCCAACATCTTTTTCCTCCTGTATCAATCCATAACCTTCTAGGGAAGAAACTTTCCAGACCCTCTTCCTCTTCATCCTCAAGTCACACTTCTGCTAAAACGATGTACTTTTAACCTCTCTAACTCATTTCAACTCCTATATTCAGCTTATCATCTACCGAATCCCTCAGCTAAACTTTCTTTTATCTCTTAAATCCACTTTTAAAACCGAGCCCTCCATCTCGTTTCCTCTAGAACCTCTTTAAAAGAAGGAACCCTTTTCAACTTGCCTACTTTGATTCCTTTGCCTCGGCGTTCTTAGATCTAGACCAATCCTGGCTTATCTTTCATACATCCTTCCTCACACTACTCCACTCGAATTCTCCTCCTCTTTTCCTCTGTAACCTTCCTGCTCTATTACTACAAGACCTTCTTAAAAACACCCATTTTGAGCTTTCCCTTATTTCCTCTAAAACCTCTTCAACGAAGAACCTTTCAACCTTTTCTTTGAACCTTCCTACGATATATCCTCTTCTTTTCAAAAGTTTTCCTTTAGATCATCTCAACCCTTATACACCCACCAGCATATCCCTTTATTTGATCCAATCATCCTGACCCTTATGTCCCTCCATATCGAACAATCCCAGCTCAACCTTTGATACTTCCCATCTTATTATTACCACGAACTTCCTTCTTCCTTTAGAATGACCCCCTCTAGACTGCACGAACTAATCCACGCTCCTCCTTCCTCCAGGATCTGTAGGTCCTTTTGGGAGACCTTCGAAACTCTTGTGGGAGACTCCGAGGGCTTGATAGATGACTCTCAATATCCTTAATTATTTTTCTAAGAGGTGACTAAATGAAAGAATTATGACCGTTCCTTGCCCCCCCCCCTCCCTATATAATAAAAATTCAAATTTCTCTCCTAAAATAATTGAAATAAGAATAACTAGGAATAAATTATATCAATAAATCTACTAACTCTTTGGTCAAACTACTTTAATGTCTATACGAAAACACAGAGGAAGGAAAAGCCCTCCTGAAAGTTTTGTTGAATCCCAACAGATGCGAGTTCATGGAAAAGGGATTGGGTTCGATTTGGGGTTAGGGGTTCTAAGTTTCACCAAAACTTCTTGCCACTGAGTCCGAAATCGTTGCTCGATAACCAGGGAGCAATAGAAAAGGACACAAAGCCCCCCCCCCCTCTTCCAACCCAGTTTCGTCAACAGCGGGTGGAGAGGGGTGGGAGTTTTAAGACAGGATCGTAATCTAAAGAGACTCAGCTGCTCCTTCGCGGCCAAGCAACGACACGACTCTGCACTCGCTTTAATTGAAGACCGGACTTCCGGATATCGGAGGAATTGGACATACACCCTTTAGTACCTAGAGTATCGGAAAAGGGTCTTGGTCTTGACGTCAAACTGTCCACTAAGTACTCTCGGAGATGTAAATCCGCTTAGAGTTGGAAAATTATTATTGAAAGAGTGCTGGATTTGAGTGGGGGAGAAGGAAAGTTTAGAATATTCTTATAAGAAATCTTGAAAGAAAGGGAGTAGATTATTTGAAAGAATGAGGAAAGCGATTGAGGGGAAGGAGGATAAATAAAAGGGAAGGCGATTAAAAGAGAGGAGAACGGAGGTGTTTAAAAAAGGGCGAAGAAGGGATTCAACTGAAAGGATAAGAAGGAGGGAAAAAGAGTGGCCATTGGAGTTGGACCTGTGATGAAAAGAGGTTAATTAAAAGAACGGAAGAGAAACGGTGATTGTGTGGAGAAGGTGCACGGAGAAGAGAGAGAGTATAATATAAACACGACTGGTTATAGTGAAAAGGGGAGTGGTTGTAAAGTGGTACTAAGGAGGAGAAGTAAGGCTAGGGAAAGAAAAAATATATACATACTTGCATAGGACGATATACATAGTAATGTTAGCGAAGAATGAGGGAGGACAAGAAAAGGGTAAGAGGTCAGAAAGGAAGAGCAACCCTTTTTTTTTGGTTGCATATTTAAGGAAAAGATATAAGGAATTTAGAATAGGAGGTTAGAAAAAGATAGCAGTGGGTAAATGAGCCTTTCCTATAAATGCTGGCCTTGGCGAGTATCAAGTTATATGGCAAGGGTATGAGAATAAAGGTAGAGGAAGGAGATAGGGAAGTTGCAAGAGACATCAAACGGATATTAATAGAACAAAAGACTCAAGGTTATATGCTAAGAAGTCCAGAGATAATTTCAGAACGATGGCGGGAAGAAGGGCGTAATAATCCGAAAGATAGGACAGAGAAGGTAGGGAGGAAACGTAACAAAGAGGTGAAAAAAGGAGAGGATTGGGGAGGGCGGAGAGAATGGCAGGGGAGAGGGGTAGAGGAAAGGAGAGGAGATGAGATAAGAGGAGAGTGGAGGGGAGGGGAG
>WSXT02188036.1:0-14867 GCA_011762715.2 Neuroterus valhalla | reverse complement strand
TCAGCATCAAGAATAAACAGCGAGAAAGACGATTCTCATATTGAGATGGAAGATGAGCCTTTAAATCCTCTGACGGAGCCTCCCAAAAAGGAAAGTTCTAGAAAACTAAGTCTTCGATCGGAAAGTAGAAACACAAGTGAATCTGAAAACCAACCCCTGATTGTTCCTTCAGCATCAAGAATAAACAGCGAGAAAGACGATTCTCATATTGAGATGGAAGATGAGCCTTTAAATCCTCTGACGGAATCT
Organism: Neuroterus valhalla; assembly: GCA_011762715.2. NCBI lineage: Eukaryota > Metazoa > Arthropoda > Insecta > Hymenoptera > Cynipidae > Neuroterus > Neuroterus valhalla. The sequence continues at coordinate 14,618 of WSXT02188036.1, read as the reverse complement.
CCCAAAAAGGAAAGTTCTAGAAAACTAAGTCTTCGATCGGAAAGTAGAAACACGAGTGAATCTGAAAACCAACCCCTGATTGGTCCTTCAGCACCAAGAACAAACAGCGAGAAAGACGATTCTGATATTGTTATTGAAAATGAATTTGTAGAGTCTTTGTTAGAATCTCCTAAGGAAGTGAGTTTCAGAAAATTGAGTCTTCAATCTGAGAGCAAAACTTTGAGCGAATCAGGAAACCAAACTTCAGATGCTGCCTGCGAACTCAGAAAAAGAAGCGGGAATGTAGATTCAGGCTCTGATGATGAAAACTCAGAGATTCAGAAAGAAGTTCGAAAAGAAAAAATTCTTAAAAAATCGAGAAAGAAGGAGAAAGAGAAATTAATTTCCCCCACAAAGCGAGGGAGCAATGGCTCTGTCGAAGGAAATCTAATGAAATTCAAATTTGGGTACGATGAAAATGAAAACGATTCCACTGATGAGGAAACAGAGGCTCTAGAAACGATAGAGAAAATAAAGGCTCTTCAGTTGAAAGAAAGGGAGGCTCTAAAATTGAAAGAGGAATTAGCCGCTTTGATATTAAAAAATGAATCAGAGATTCTCAAATTGAAAGAAGAAATAGAGATTCCTAAGTCAGAAGGAGTACTAGAGACTGTTAACTTACAAGAAACAGAGCCTATACAACTGAAGGACGGATGCAGAGAAGAAAATGATTTGAGAGAGAAGGACGAATCGATAGTGAAACTTGTAGATTTTGAAACTCGCATGTCTTCCACACCTGAAAATAGAGGATCTTCTATTGTTTCAGAATCACCCAGAAAGCAGATGGACGATAAAGAAGAGGAAATTGAAAGTCTTTTCAAGGACATCACCGAGGAGGAATTCAGTTCTTCACAACGGACGAAAAATCCGTTGAATATGGAAGGGGAATCTGAGGACGATCTCATTCTGCTCGACGGGGAAGACGCGGAAGATGTTGAACCTTCGGAAATTAGCAAGAAGACATTTGACGATTCTTCTATTATGATTCTAGATCATGATATAGTTGAGAAAGAAAGAAGTGAAGGACCACAGTCAGACACAAGAAGTCGGGTTAAGAGATTGTCTGTAGAATTTATGGAACAAATTCGCCACTCGACGAAAAATAATAAAAATCTCGCGAGCGAGACTTTACGAAAATCTCCAGAGAAGAGATTTGAAAAATCTACTTTAAAAAAACATGGTGGGTCTCCTGCTGCTCTGGATTCGAATTTTGACGAGGAGAAACCCGAAATATCTCCAGAGGTAAATCAAAGTCTGAAAAATCGAAGAAACACGAAATCTCAGGAAAATTCGCCGACTTCCGACGGAGGAAAAAAAGCAACTGGTCCAGTAGTGAGAAAGATTGAAATCTTGAAAACCGTTATCCCCCTTGAAGCTTTAAAATTTGGTGAAAGAAAAGATGATAACGAAGTTGGAGGAAAAGTTACAGAAGTAGAAGAAGAGGCTAACGAACATGGGAAGAAGGATAGCAAAAGTCCTTTGAATCAATCTGCGGAAAACCCCAAGGTTGATAAGAAAAAATTGCCGTTGAAATCGAAGCCAGAATCAATCATACTCAATAAAGAAAGTATAAAAAGTGAAAAAACTCGAAACGATTTTCTTCCTGCCTTTTTGAGTAATTCGACTAGTAGCGAGGACGAAGATACAGACTCGTCTCTTGATACGGATGTAGCAATGGAATATAATTTGCCAGGAAGAAAACTTTCCCGTGTAGATGATTTTTCCGGGGACGAGTGCAGAAGTTCAGAAACTGAAGATTCAAGTTCAGATTCGGAGGACCAAGGTTCATTAGTGGATTTCATTGTAAACGATGATTCAAATCTTGAAGCCTACGAAACTTCCTGTTCAGATTCTGCGGTAAACAGTTCAGATCAACAAGATGTTGAGCTTCAGAAGGACACAAAGAAAAATAAAAAATCAATATTGGCGATGGAAGAAATGGTAAGGGAAGAGGAAAATTCAAAGAGCAAGAAGAAAAAGCAGAAGAAGAGAAAGGAAGAAGAGGAGCCTGAAATGAATGTTGTGGTAGAAGAAATGGACGAGGGGAATTCACAGAAGAAAAAAAAGAAGAAAAAGCGTAGTAAGGAAGTAACTGAAGTTGGCGTAGAGATAGTAGGAGAGGAAGAGAATCGTCCGCGTAAGAAGAAAAAGAAGAAGCATAATAAGGAAGAAGAGTCTGAAGTTAGGGAAGGGGTAGAGGAATGGGAAGGTGGCTTAAAGAGTAGGAAGGAAAAAGACAAGAAGGGCAAGAAGGAAATGGTGCCAGAACTACAGGTAGAGATTTTTAAGGAGAAAAAGAAGAAAAATCGAAAGGTCGAGGATTATGAAGAGGAGAAAAGAGAAGAAAATGAAATTGAGGCAGAAGTTAAACCTAAAAAAGTCAAGAAGAAAAAGAAGAGCTTCCTTCCCGAAGTGCCTGAGAAGACAATAGAACCCCAAATGCCGGAAAAGAAGAAGAAAAAAAAGGATCAAATCCTTCCTGAAGTGCCTGATGAGAAGGTAGAAGTAGAAGTTCTGGAAAAAAGGAAGAAGAAAAAGAAAAAGGATAAAGTTCTTCCTGAAGTGCCTGATGAGCAGGTAGAACTGGAAGTTCTGGAAAAAAGGAAGAAGAAAAAGGATAAAGTTCTTCATGAAGTGCCTGATAAGAACATAGAACTGGGATCCCGGGAGAAAAGAAAGAGGAAAAAGGATAACCTTTTTGAAGTAACTGAAGAGAAAGTAAAACTCGAAATGCCGGAAAAGAGGAAGAAGAAAAGGAATAAAGTTCTTTCTGAAGTTCCTGAAAAACAAATAGAACTACATGAGCCAAAGAAAAAAAAGAAGAAAAAGGAAGCGAAAGAAGATGAAGAGTTTACTGTTCATGAAGTGAATAAAGAAAAGAAAAAGAAGGAAAAAGATACTGTGAATGAAGAAATACTTCAAGTCGACGAGGAACACTTTATACATAAAAAAATTAAAAAGGGTAAGAAAAATAAAACAGCACAGATTGCAGAATTTTCTCTAGTTGATCTCAAAGAGGAGAGGAAGACAACGAAGGAAGGGGAAATACCGACTGAAATACCTGTTTTTGATAAGCAAGCATCGGATGAACTGTCAGATAAAAAGAACAAGAAAGAGAGGAGAAAGAAAAACACAGAAAAGACAGAGATGACAAGTGATAAATTACTAGAGTTCATGAACCAACAAAAAGATATCAAAGAACAGGAAATAAACATACAAGATCAAGAAAGAAGAATGAAAGACCAGGAAATTTTAATTAAAAATCGAGAAAAGAGTATTAAAGATCGGGAAAGAGAAATAAAATATCAAGAAAGGGATACTGTTAAAGAGAAGAAGAAGAATAAGTCTGAATCAGAAACGAAAGCAGAATATGTAAATAAGAAAAGTATTAAAAGACTACCTGAAGAGGTTATTGAAAGTCTTCCGGATCTCACTCAAGAACGTAAAAAACAAAAGCTTTCAAAAATAGATCTTGTTCAGGAGGGCAAAACACCGAAGTCAAAAGAAAATATTGGAAAAGTAATGGAGAGACCCTCAGGAGAAATCATCCAAAGCCTTCCAGATCTAACTAAACAAAAGATTCACAAACCATCTTTGTCGATGATTAGTAGAAAACTCGGAAAAATACCGTATCTTGTAGAAGATAGAGAGAGTCCAAAAATTTCATTTTCTGGAGGCACTAGTAAATTTTCGGCTACCAAATTGTTGCCGAAACTTGCTTTGAATATTCAAGATAATCTGCAGAAAAGAAGATGTCAAGGATTTACTTTTGTTAGTAGACAAATTCACCGTCAGAAGAAAAAGCATCTTGCAGATACGGAAAACATGAAAGAAGATACCATAAGACTGGAGAAAAGCAGCAGATATACTAAACGTTTGAAAAAAGTAACGAAAAAGTAATTCACTCCATCATTTAGAAGTAATTTAAATCAAAATCTTCATATAATAAGAATCATTCCGAAGATCATAAGTCAGTTTTGTAAATTACACATTTTCAGCTATTTTGGTCCAAAATATTCATTAAAATATTTATTATCGAAAAAATACAAACTAAAGCTTGTACTCTCAGTAATCGGAATCTTTCGAAATATTAAAAATAGACGTGATCGATTATTTTTGTTCATTTTGATTGACACATTAGACATAATACTTGGATGATAACCCAGGGTTGTTGACGTCAGTTCTGAAAAGTTGTAAATTTTGTGCTCTTCCTGAGATTCCTCGATTTGTCTACGTTCAAGGGTATAAATGCCTAAACCTGTTCGGTTTAATTCTATATATTATGAAGAATAAAAAAACACTCAAGAGTGTAGATTTCGATATTAGTAATACGAAAAGCGAACGAACATCGACGGATCTTCATTGGCTTGAGTGCTTATAAGATGTATGATAATGTATAAATACTTTATCATTTGAGCTAGGCATTTCCTTATGTTCTGGTTTAAGGACCATTTTTGTAAAAATATTAGTTTTTTAATACATGTGCCATCAAAATTGTGTCACTTATTCAAGCGTATCCTTTTCCTACAATGTTTTTTATGATTAAATATATTTCCAGGGTGGTAACTGAACTGGTTTCTTCTAAATTCTCACTAGAAAAACCTATAATAATTATAATAATGTATGAAAAATGCATGTGTACATGTATGCATTTACGCAATAATGTTCTATTTTGATCGATATTGTATGAAATTTCGAAATCGTGCGATTGGACATTCTGTGGATTTCTAATTGTTCATCTTCAGATTAAAACTACAATTTCTATTCGAAACGTTAAAAATCAAATATTTGGAATGAACATCTTTGCAGCAGTTTCACATTTGAATGATATAAATTAAATAATTTTTGATTTTTCAAACGCAAGTATGAATGTTTAAACTTTTCAAAATTCAATCTTCAGAATGAGGGAACTGTACATATGTGAAATATATGTGAAAAATATAAGGGATAAAAGATATGAAGGAAAATTTGTAAGGGTCTTTTCAAAGCGCCAATTTTCCGTTCAGATATTTCATGAAATCTCGTTCATGATTGTGATGAAATCAGCTAAATTTTTGGGATCTTTACGTCCCAGCACTCGCAGATTCCAAGTATCACAAAATTTCGTCGGTGCCTGTTTGTTTGATTACTTGAATGTTGTAGCCATGTTAACTTCTGAAGGATTGTAGAAGTTGAATCCGCCTTCGATACATTTTTTGAGTCCTTAAATGAAGGTCACGTTCGTTAATCAAACAAATTCATCAAAAATTCCGAAATTCAGAGCATTTTGGAAATTTCAATAGGAACTTTTTTAGAGGTTCGAAATTTTTTTTTCAAAAGTTTTTGGTGGATCACAAAAATACTGACAAATTATTTGTATCTATAGCATTTTTAATATGTACAAAGATGTAAAAAGTAATCTATTTTTCAACATTTTAGTAATTAAATAATAGAAAAAATTGAAATAACATTTCAATAATATGATCGAATTCGGTGAGGATTAAGAAATTCAAAGAATGATTTTGAATTTTTTCTAATTTGTAGGATATATTGGCGAAGAAAACAGCCACCGCAGGCAAAGAGGCGCTGCTGTATCAAACAAAAAAAAACATGGCTGCCTATGGGATTTGGCTTGCATATGATTAGCATTAGCCTTCGCGAGTATCGTTTCCCTTTCTATGGTTCCAGGAGAATTCCATTTTCAAGATTTTATATTAACTTAGTAAACTTCTTATGTACTTCTAACTGATTAACCTAACACAAAATAATTATTATCGCGTTACTTGAGCGTAAACGATGCTACGTGTATCCCATAGGCATCCATGTTGGTTAGTTCGCTAGATGGCTATCAGGTCTCTCATTGCAACTTTAAATTCCCAATTAAACAGAAATTGCGAATAACAGTTCAAAAGCGAGTTTATGTAAAACAATCAGAACTAATATAATATCTCTCATAGTTTTGCAAATATTTGATCATAAAGTTGGTTTCTAATTATATTTCACAAAAGGCACTTTGTTTTCTTGAGATGAAATGTTAAACCGAATTTTCTTTCTGTTGGAAGGACATTTTTTTACAAATGACGTAAGTATGTATGTAACTGAATATTTATAATCTTACCTGTGAATATCTAGATGACATCATTGCTCATCTGAAATTCCTGCAAATCTCGAAATCCAGTAGATACAAAAAAACTTCGTAACAAATTGTGTATTTATTTATCAGATTAAGTTAATACATAGTTACAACTTGATCGCTCTTGAATTTATTTGAAAAAATTCCATTCCTTCAAAAAAAAAAAATTCATTTTTCTCAACCTAAGGGCGTTCAAAACAGGTCCTAACCTTAAAATTGAATTGCCTTATTTTATCTCACAATGCTCAGGATACTAGAATCCCATCTTTTTAGATAGTAAGGGCTTCCTCCTGTTTCGGAATAAGAGTATTTGGAGAACAAAATTGGATTATTTCAATACTTTTTGTATGAAACTATTTAGCCCAATGCTCTGGTTAGAATCCGAGAAAATCGTTTTAAACCAAAAGTATTGAAATGAGCTGATTTTTCACTGCAAATACAAACTTGATTCAAAAAAAGATTGAAGGTCCTAACTATCTAACAACGATTTATACAAAAAATGACTAATCTAATTCCTACTTTTCGCGATCAATCGACAAAAACAAATTGAATCATTGCATAATTATAATTTTTCAAAGTAATTTTTTCAAAAATTTGAATACTGAAATACGTGTGTAGACTAAAGAATTAATAATGTTGTTTCCATGAAATACAGTTACGTATATTTTATATTTATATATATATAGATATATATACAACAACATAGGTAAATAATATATTGTAAGTAACTCGATTAGTAATAATATGTAACATACACAAAATATCTACGAAATCGTACCTGAATTTCCGGGTGTCAGACTTTACTGAAATTTGATTGAATCCGATTTTCGTGACTGTGTTGAAAATAGGATAATCTTAGTTATACAACTAGTTAAGGCACTTGCGCGTAAAATCCTCAATTTTCAAGAAACCTGCTCGTTATCAAATAATAAAAAAAAAGATTCCCTCCTTAGGAATAAAAAATTAGCCTACGGTAGTATTTTACAATTTCTTTTCCCTTGTCATTGATCGTCGAATTTATTACATTCGATGGACATTGAATATTAAAATTTGAGTCTTGACGCGCATCTGCCTTTTTATTAACTTACTAGATTTGTTTCACTTTATTAATCATAGTCACTAATTCCATTACTATTCGGCAACAAGAGGTTTTATTTACAAGAGTGTTCGAGTACACACATTTGTGAATATTACAATCTGCAATTGGCAGTTATTATACCGTAAAACGTACCAATAATCCCAAAAAATGTTGCTTTCCAAAAGATCGTATATATCAAGACAAATAGTATCGTACAATAATTATTATGGACTAAACCTTCTAATTCGTAGGTATACAAATTATTAAGTAAAGGTTGTGCCGTGTATGCTCGCTTGCGAAGGACTGAAAATGTTTTGCTTCAGTATTTTTGTAAAAAAATTTCGCTCAATCCTTTCACACTGAGAAAAAATTTACCTGTGATACCTCTATCTAAATTTTGTCGTCTATTTTGATTTTTTTTTTTTTTCTTTTTAAAGTCTAAGGTCGATCGAGTTTTTATTCGAAAAGAAAAACTTTCGTTCCAGGTACCGATCTTCGAGGGTAGACCGAATAAATTATTTTTTCGAACTCTCTTCTCCAAGTAAATAATTTATTAGCCATGGGTGCAAGTAAATCTCTTGGTTCAGTGCTGCTGAAAAAAATACAAAAAAGTGCGTTTAAAACAAGCGTTTAATAGGAAAATTTGAAATGTAATTTTTTCTTCAGCAAGACAATTTCAGACGACGCATACAAAATAATCCTGATATTTCGCAATAGTTTTCTTTCTTAAGTTTTTTTTTACCTAATGCACTGACTCGCGACTTGCATGACTGATCGAGTTAATATGAATGAGAGGAACGCTTCTTTGACATTTCGAAATTGTTTCGATGTTCATTTAAAGGAGGGTTCATCTTGTTCGGCAGGTAACGACAGAAGGTCTGGTCGAAGATCATGATCTAAAGGATAGGAAAAAAATGGGAGGATTACAAAAATATCAAGGACGTAATGGATATCAAGATCAAATGAAACTGTTCTAAACGCTCAACTCTGAACATAAATAAAAACTTTTGAATATTTAATAATTTGGGAAAATCTGAATTCAAGTTTGGCATTTAGAAAATTTTTTCTTTTTTCTTTGGATAGGTCTTTAATATAAAGTCATATTTGTTTAAACAATAAAAATAAAACAACGATACTTATTTCTTAAGAGGAAACGTTTTCAATGGAAACTTCGAAATTCAATTTTAGAAAATATATCCCATTCACAACTAAAAGATTACATAGTCACTTAGCGAGATTTGAATCGCTTTTCACTAATGATAAAAACAGTGTTCAAGAGGGAGTCAATAAAAAATACACTAGAGTCGAACAAAATAAGTTTGTTTTCGGAACTCGACGACTGGAAGAACATTATCATAAAATATTTAAAAACTAAAGAAGAAAAGTTTCCTCTTTTCAGTTTGTACTTAAACAAGGTTCATTAGGAAAAGCCTAGTTTATTTATCAGCTCAGGTAATATTGCGTAGGAAAAAAGGAACATATTGAATGAAAGATGTTTATGTACCCATCGTGGTACCAGCAGCCGTTTGCCCCAGCACATAACAAATATTACAAAAGCTGAATCTACGTATGTATAAAATACAATAAGAATATAACACGTCTAATTTTCTGAGCGATCGTAGGAAGTATAATTGTCATTAAAGGTACACGGTACTAATTTACTTCAAAATTAAACTTGAATACAAATTCACTACAAAGCAAAAATTCTAGACCTACTTTCGAAGATATTTTATAATTTAAACTGCTTTCATAAAATTTTAGAGTCCCTATTTTTTATTGACATCGATTATGCAAATGTCCAAATTTTATACAATAACCTATGCACAAAACTATTTTACCACCCCTGCAAAACAATTTCCCATTTCCAATTCTTGAATCTATTCTTTTCGAAGTTCGATCATTAGAATCAGTAAACAAAATAAAAAAGAAACAACAGTTTCTGGAGAACGGAAACCAATAAGTAAAAATAAAGCAAAACAAATTATTTTTATTTTTGTTACAAAAACCGCCTTCAAAACCAACAAAAAAAGCGCATTGAACATATTTTTGATGACCCAAATTCATAATAATTGTGGTTTCTATTTTTTTAAATTTTTTCCATTCTTAAAAATTATACAAAACGAGGTATAAATGCAAATAAAAGACACTTGGCAGTGCAGGATGTGATATGAAAAATTATGCAAAAACTAAATCGTACCCACTCCTCTTGTCAACCTTCGATACCACATGTAAGTTACTTTGCAGCTCATAAAAAATAAATATAGTTACTTTCGTGAATGTTCAAATTCGAGTTTAGAGAAATGTCTACTTTATAAAAGTAAATCAAGAACCAATAGTCAGAAAAAGCATATTAAATATGAGTTGGCTTTGATTCTTCAGAGTCAAGTTTTTTTTTTCTGTTTTACCGCAAACCGTAGCGGAGCGCGCATATTTGAGGGGGCAGCACACCCGTAATTCTGTATTTAAAACGCTATAGTTTTTTATACGGTTTTCAATTAGTTTTGCCCTACATACGCCGCTTAGCTTCAGTTCAAGGTAATTAATGAAAAGTCTAAATATTTTAATTTGGTTACTTTTGGAATCTTTCAAAAATTTCATACAAAAGGAAAATTTTTCGATAAAAAAGTATACCTTGAGAAACTTCATAACTTCTGATATGCAGAATATCTTGCAGTCCACTCTTCTTCATAAACAGAACAGTACTTAATTTTTTTTTAAGAAAATAAGCTGTATTTACAGCGTTCAACGAATAATTCAGAAATAATCTAATCTTCAACCTTTACGAGTCTTCAAACAATTTCGCGTGGTACAATATTTCAGAAATACAAAAGAATAATTTGTCGATATATACCGAATGAAAAAATGAATAAGACTTCAAATTTTGAAAATAAAAAAACAATGTGCAAATGGAATAATTCTAGAAGAAATTGAAACTAGAGGCTATCAAAGTAGAAATTCATTTGAAATTGACTGTCATTTTAATGTCAAGTCACCAAAATTTGAAGCCTGCAAATTCGGAAAGTATTAATTTCTAATTCCAGAATTCAAAAGGCACATCAACTGAGACTTGTTTATATTGAAAAATAGGAAGCTGCTGAATATGAAAGTCATTATTAAAACCCATTCACATTCGAAAAAGTTGAACTGAAGAAATTCAAGTTAGTTTTAGCAGACTAAAATGGATCCCTGGATCGGAAAAACTTTTGTGCGGAAAGTGCAAAAGGAAAAGCAGCAAAGAAATGAAAAGAGAGGCTTAATAGAAATGGTGGTAAAATCTCTGGGGTAGGCATTTACGGTAGATGATGCATATATACAGGTCTGGTATGTATACAGCTAGCTAAATGGTCAGTTTTTCCGACCGTTCTCGGTATCAAAGTTGCCAATTTGCTCTCAAGGAAGCAAGATGTAGTGGTGATTATTGACGGAAGCTTTTGAAGAATTTAATGGGCTTAACGTTGCTGCAGAGGGCAGGAAAAAGTGACCAGTCTTGCCATGTGAATAATCTGAGCGCAAGTCTTCTAGAACTACAAAAATATATATGTATATGTAATATATAATATATATACATAATACACATATATACTTATCGTTACATTATTACATTTTTCATTGTTTCGTCATCATATCATAGGATACTAATACAGAAATACTGTTATTTTTTCATTATATCATCAAAGAGAAAGTCCAGACTACACGACGTTTTTTTTTACCCGCCCAAGTTCTCTTATTGTTTTATTTTATCTATACAACGCTTCTTTTTCCGAACACTCGGTATGTACACGTCTCAGGCATTGGACTAATTAAAGTAATAATCATCCTATTATTCCTAATGGTCTTACCGAATACAGTAGAAGTACTAACTCAACTTTATTATGTCGGCTTGTTTATAAATTTGTTAACCTGTCGCAGCATAGTGTGATTAGTGTAAAGTAAAGCATAATGAAGTAAATCTTTCATTCCGTAATTGGATTATTATGCTTTCGCGTCAATGACATTCGCATGGGTTAGTATTTACTACAGGTCTCAAATCCCATAAGTTCAATAATCACTAACCGTGATGACATGGAAATCGATCCGGTGAATCTGTTTCTCTGAATCTTGGAAATGAAGTTATCGTCTGATTCGATGGGGAAAATTTTATTATATTCAACAAATCCGATGTGCAATAAGTTTTGCATTTGATACTGGTTAAAAAATTTCTTAAATTACAAGCCCTGGGATTTGAAAGATTGTTTCATAGTTAGTGAGAAACAATCCTTGGTTGATTAAACAAACTTGTTCTAATTTACAGATCATTAGGTACAATTCAAAACTCGAAGGCCTTCAAAATTTCAAAATGAAGCAATTCTTTTCCGGATCAATTTTTTCAACTGAATTATAATTTTTTCCCGATGCAAAGAAAACTTTTGAGAGCGATGAATGAAATTTTCCTGTCAAGATCTTTAGCAGGATCAGCCGTGCAGCTTTGATCTCCACTTTCTTATAAAATCTATTAAATTCGAAGCGAATTTATTTTATTAAGTATTTTCTTAATCCCGCGATAAGCAAAAGTTGCCAGAAGTCGCCTTTTTTACCAGGCCAGTCGAAACTCTAGACGAATTTCGCGCAAATATCGTGCTAATTTGCATATATATGATATATAATTATTATTTGCATATATTTATATATACATATATAATATTTATAGTTGTACTGTCGCCGAAACAAATGGTTGCAGGTAAAGTTTTATAATATCGTTATTGATAGAGCACGAACGAAGACTGAACAGAGAACACGTGCGTTTTTGAATCAGTCTCGCTAGTGCTCCTGTAGAAAAAAAACTCTCAAAAACCTGTGTATAAATAAATACATTATGACATTTGCGTGGAATTCCTTTTTCTTTTTGTTTCTTCAGGTGTTGTCATTAATTGAAAAGTATGATCTTCTCCACCGTTTTTATGGCAGACATGGATTTGTAAGAACTAGTTCAATAAAATGATGTCGAAAATGAAGAATGAAGATTATAAAAATTTGCCTCGCAAATGACATGTAGGTATCTGTGAAGTGAGAGTGGAATACGAATAATGATATTATAGTTGTACATTTGATGCGCGGTTTTTATAATAAAAAGTCAGTAGTTTACTTAAATCGAAGGAAAATCGTATCCAAGACTTACGCTGTCTGCTCTGCTAGGACATACTTCTCGAAATATGTGTTCAATAAACGGTTGCCTGCGAACAAAATAATGTGCTATTAGTAATAATGTAGTAAAGTGCCTACAATATTAGTGCAGGTTCATTATTTTTATTATAGCTTAAAGAGTAGGAATCACAGCCTTTTTCCTAATCTCCTGCGTTCTCTCTTTTTCCCTCCTTTTCTTCAAAAAATTCCCCTCATCTCTTCAAATGTACTATATTTGAAAATAAAATATTTGAAGTATGCAGAAATTCTCTTGAATTAGTAAAAGTACTTCTTGCCATACCATTGTTCGTTTCACACCTACAAAATTTTTTATCTGACTTGCAGAATTGTTTTTTATAAATACTTCAACTTCTTTTTAATTAACATTAGATTTTTCGTTACATCATCTGTAATACAGAGAAATAATTACAGCTCTAGGTACGTCTATGATAATAATGAAATGCATCTGTATAAAATAAAAGCAATATATAATAATTAAAAAAAAAATAAATACGGAGTAGGTACATTTTTTAAGGAAAAAATACTTCATTTCCCATCTTCTGGGCTCTTTTTGTGCTGTGATCCCTGAAATTGCTTAAACTAGATTATAACACCGAAGTATTAAAAAAAAAACATTCAAAATTTACAGTAAAAATTTTTTAACTTGCAACAAATGTTAAAAATTTCGATATGCTTCTCTATTTCTTAAAATTAAAGAATTGAGAATTGACAAGATGGAACAGAGAAATTATCCAAGCAGTCTTCCTTTACCAGGAAATCTATTTGAAACTTCCGTGCGACTTTCAGGAAAGCCTTCGCAGTCAAAGTCAAGTGCAGCACGTTTTTAACATTGCGAAAGAGTCTAATTACGTATTTTGGAATCAAGCCAAATTGCTAATAAACTTGCTCTTTGTGTTTAGCAGCTCTCCACTAGCCTTAACCCGATTTCATTATGCAAGCAATCAAATAATGTGGCGGTAGTGAAACTCAGAAATGAATCTGTGAAAACTAGGAATTTAGTGTTAATTTGAAAATGTCAAAGATACAAAGTTTGACTAAAGAACACAATGTTTATTAATACAAGATTCATTCCTTCGTTACAATTTCCTGGATTGCATACATAGTAATAAGAAGAGAGAAAGAAAATAGAGGATATCAGGAATTCATTTAGTGAAAAAGAGTGAGTATACTTTGATTTATTTTGTATTAAGTTTGTGTTAATACCTATTTGCATCTTTTATCGTTTTGAAATTTGAGAAGTTAAAAATTGCCTTTATATTCAAAGTTCGATAATTTTAGACCAGAAACCTTTCAAAATTGAAAATTATTCCGATAAAAACTTTCAATTTCTAACGGTTTATACTCAAACGATTTTGAAAACTGTAATTCAAAAAAAGTAAACAATCTCAATGTGCTTCGTTCAATCATTCTAAATATTCAAACATTCCCAATTAAATCAGGGTGTCTACTAAATTTTGGCCACGAAATTCCCGGACAATCCCCGCATTTTTCCCGCTTATAAATAAAAGCTCCTTTTCACGATCTAAAAGCATACATAAAATGCATAGTGAGTTGCAACATGCTTAATTTACTTCATTGCAATATTAGATATATTTAAAAAATATATTTTTTCATTTTCAAGAATTTGAATTTCAAGTAAGAAAAGAGTGGTGCAATGAGTTTCAAGGACCGCGTGAAAAATGAATTGATATTAATTTTTTTTAACATTTATGTGAAACGCTTTTAAATTAATACAACGCACGAGTTTTATAGATATAAGTCTAATTTATTCAGTCTCATTTTCTATAAATAAATTCAAAAGATGAACATATGAAACGTGAAGTTCAAATTACTCTATTTATGTAGAACATTTGAATTAGGATCGCTAAGTCTTTAATTGATCCTCAATAGATGCAATCTCATTACTTGTATCTGCTAGTAATTTGGCTTTCTGGTTCTTCAATTCTTTCTCTTCTTTTTCAATTTTCCTTTTTTTCCTTTTTTTTATTTTCTTTTGAAACCCTTTCCTCCTTTCGTTTTTCCGGAGCCAAGGAGAATTATTTTCCAAGCTTTTAAATAAAAATTTAAAAAATTAAATAAAAAAAAACTCGTAGACGTGAATAAATAACTTTTGATTATAAATGTTGAAGCCAGATATAAAAAATCTCAAGTTTTTTTGTAACGAATAAAATGTATTTTTTTGTTAAAAAATATCGGAACCAGTAAATT